>LKNJ01004394.1:0-44142 GCA_002120245.1 Maccullochella peelii
TCTCTCTCTCTCTCTCTCTCTCTCTCTCTCTCTCTCTCTCTCTCTCTCTCTCTCTCTCTCCTCTCTCTCAACCCAACCGGTTGAGGCAGATGACCGCCTACCCAGAGCCTGGCTCTGGTTCTGGTTCTGCTCGAGGTCTCTGCCTGTTAAAAGGGAGTTTTTCCTTGCCGCTGTCTCCTAGTGCTGCTCATGGTGGGAATTGTTGGNCATTCATCCTTCCTTCAATTATATGAAGTATGCCAGTACCGTATGCTGAAAAACAGCCCCACACCATGATGTTCCCACCTCCACACTTCAATGTTTGTATGGTGTTTTTGGGGTGATGTGCAGTGCCATTTCTCCTCCAAACATGGTGTGTATTATGGGAGCCAAAGAGTTCAATTTTGGTCTCATCTGACCAGACTATATTCTCCCAGTATTTCACAGGCTTGTCCAAATGTTGTGCAGCAAACTTTAAACGAGCTTCAACATGCTTTTTTTTCTCAGCAATGGAGTCTTGCGTGGTGAGCGCACATACAGGCCATGGCGGTTGAGTGCATTACTTATTGTTCTCTTTGAAACAAATGTACCTGCTAATTCCAGGTCTTTCTGAAGCTCTCGGACAACTCTTTTGATCATTCTTTTCACTCCTCTGTCAGAAATCTTGTGGAGGAGCACCTGGTCGTGGCCGGTTTATGGTGAAATGGTGTTCTTTCCACTTCCGGATTATGGCCCCTACAGTGCTCACTGGAACATTCAGAAGTTTAGAAATCCTTCTGTAACCAATGCCATCAGTATGTTTTGCAACAATAAGGTAGCGACGGTCTTGAGAGAGCTCTTTGCTTTTACCCATCATGAGATGTTTCTTGTGTGACACCTTGGTAATGAGACACCTTTTTATAGGCCATCAGTTGGGACTGAACCAGCTCATATTAATTTGCACTGACAAGGGGCAGGATTGCTTTCTAATTACTGATAGATTTCAGCTGGTGTCTTGGCTTTCCATNCCTTTTTGCACCTCCCTTTCTCCCTGTGTCATTTCACATTATTACACATAACTTAATTTATGGACATCTATGGCTTGATTTCTTGCCATTGAATGGAGCATTCATCCACCAGATCCCTCAGACTTCCCCACCAGTCCCAGTCACCTGACTCCTACATCCACCTGCTCACCTGTTCCCCATTCCCGCAACTGCATCTGCCTGCCTGCTTACCTGTACCTTTTACCTCCTCCGTTCCTGTTAACCTGTGGATTCTTGGCTACTTCAGTCTGCACTAAGCCTATGTTTCATTTTACCGATACATCCCTGAACTGTTGTCTGCACCTCTTGTACACACCCACCTGACTCAGAAGGCTCAGAAGAAGGAAAGATAAGCAAAGGGAAAGGGGTGAGGTGTCAGAGAAATCAGGAGACATAGAGAAACAAAAAGAGTCAGAGCATGAAAAGGTGGAAAGACACAAAGACAAATCAGAAGAGACAGAGAGACAGACCCTGCAAACATGGTGTAGTGGCAGAGAAAGTCCCAAACAGGCAAAAAGAGATTAGCAGAGGGCTCCGGGCTAAACAGCCTCCGCAGAAGATTTGGAGTGGTGCTTCTGAGTAAATTGTCACTCCATCTGTAGCAGTAGTGTAGTCTTTAATGGAAAGGTAATTTCCAGAGGAAATGAAAGCAAAGACTCTGCACTTAACATACACAAGTGTCTGCTAATCTCTGTTAAGACAGAAGAAAATGGAAGACAGAAGTAAATCTGTTTTCCAGCACCACTGGCTATGTGATGCAAATACTTTCATTTCAGAAAACAGACTAAACAGGTTTATTAATGTTGAAGTATGTTTCTTCTTGTGCCTTTATTAGATAGCGTACAATAGAAGACAGTTGGATGTCTGTGCGATTACATGGCCAGCATCTTGAACACCTAGGCCCCAGTTTAAAAAATGTTCAAATGAGTTTTAGGTTTGTAATTGTATAATTGTGCAACATTAATATAGCTGACAACATGATGTGTAGTGTATGAAAACTAAATGAAACCCTGTGGCTGCCAACAACTCTATGGTTTAAAAAGTATTTATCAGAAATGTAAGCCCAAATGATTTATGATGAATGGGCAAAAATATCCAAAGACACCGGTTCTATAAGCTTGATGATTTATTTTTACATTATCCAGTGGGTTTTAAGAGAGATGTATGAAACAGAGTGTTTCTCAATGTAACAAGGAAACTTTCATCTTAAACTATAACAGGGAAGTGGAGATATGTAGTTTTCACTGGACAAACCCAAATCATTGGAAAGGAGAAAACTGCACACCTGACCCAAAAGATCAAAATGTGTACAGATATGACGATATCAGTTTCAAAGGTTTACAGCATCTCTGTTGGTGATGTAACACAGTGTTCTGTAAAGTGAGGCTCTGACAGTGAGAGTGCAATCTATCACTACACTCTTCTGTCAGGAGCTGACAGCTGAAAACCTGTGTGGCTTTGGATCTGATAGACAGGAGGATAGGAGGAGGTGATGCCAGTTTTAAGCCTACTATAATGACTCGTGGTCACTGCATCAGCCGTCGTATTGCTCTTCAATATGGCGGCAAGACAGATGTAATCAAATACACTGAGCCACCATGAATACCACTAGTTGCTGGTTGTAGTTTTAAGGGAGATGCGGACTCTTGCTGTATTGATGGAATGAATGCTGTGGTAATGGGCATTACACTGAATTTATCAGGACAACAAGTAAACACGGGGGAAGTTTTGACTTTGTATTAGCTGTCTCTAATATAAGCCTGTCCCATATAAAGGCTTGAATCTGTCTGCTGCTAAAGTAAATAAAGGCCACTATTTGTGAACTTACGGCAGTTTAATACTCTATAGTTGTCAGGCCTGTAAAAAGATAAAATTGTCTAAACAGAAACATTTCTTTGGTTGGGAACCATGGCTTAAGACCTACAGTAGTGGGCTTTTATCACTGTAGTCATTTACTGGACCGTTCCTCTGGTGGCATCTGCTGGACAGAAGCTGTTAATGCCTCTGTTTGACGTCACTGAATATCTGCTCTTCACTGATTCCACAGGAATCAGTTCATAAGCCTGTTCCTGAGCTTTAAATATAACTGGAGTCTTTCAGCAAAGACGGTGTTACAAGAAGAATTTTGTTATGCAGCCTCATAATCACTGCATGTGGGATCACTGTGCAAGGACTCAGTTTACATTCTGCCTGTGCTTATGTGTAGGAGGGGAAGGGGGATTGAGGGGAGAGTGGGAGAGAGAAATTGCCCATATGAATGTAAATGAGTAACCAACATTTATATCTTCCTGGGTTGGCTGAGCTTGTAGTCCCCCTGATATCACCCCATCTCCTTGTCATTCCACCCCCTCACATTATCTCCTATTCCCTTTCATTCCTCTTCACTTCCACTCACTCACTGTCTTCTCCCATCCTTCTCTTCCCCAGGCTTACACTGTCACCTCCTCCTTCTTCCAGTTCTTGCTTTCATTTTCCCGGTCCCTCCGTCAGCTTCTCTCCATTAGGGTTGATTCATTGAACTACAAGGAGCAACAGCTGCCTATTCATCTTTTCACTGTCTGAGACATAGAGAGGAAGGAGGGAAGGAGGGGAAGTCAGGATTACTTTTCATGTGATGTCCAGTAACCACACAATCACGCCTGCTACCGCTTGACTCAGTTTGATTTTGACAGAGATGAATACAACCAGTTCATCAGGAGTTTGGACTTCTGATATACGGTACTTAAATAAATCATCTGAAAAGACACACTCCTCTCAAACACCTCCTAAAATACAACAAAACCAGCAAACGTTCCACTTCAGAATAAAAAAGGGGTGCTGCAGCTCAAGCTTTGACCAGTTGACCAGCATTGATACAGATATTTTGGGATTAAGGTTGTTGACTCTGAAATACTGTCCTAATTATTTTATTAGGGTGTATAGCTGATTGTCATTCATTAATGAGCTGGCCCCAGGAGGCAATTTGTTGTACAGCCAGCAGTCAATTAAAAAACTCCTAAGCCCAGCAGGTGTAATGAGGGTTGGGAAAAAAATTAAATAATGCAATGATTTGTGGACATGACTTGCTCTAAAAAGGCTCATTTCATGCAAGGAAAAAATAATTTATATGAATAATTAATGCTTTCAAAGTATTACATTTGTGCATACAAATTAACGATTACATATTATTATTATTTTATCCATGACACACACAGGACAATCACAAATCTTCTTCATACACTCTAATCATATACATGTCCTTATCAAGGCAATAGCAGCTGGTATGAAGCTGTCATGCTAGCTGCGGTTACATGGACAATATTTCTTCAACCTGATTGAAATCATTCTGATTAGAGATTCCAACTTAGCTGTTTACATGGACGCTAAATAAAGGGATCCGATAAGATGTGCATTTACATGCCCGAAGCATTTAATAAGAACAGAATTCTTTTGACATGCGCACAGTGGCATTTTTATTCTGATTGGGCTAATATTAGGGTCCATGTAAACGCAACTACTGTCATGAGGCAAGTGATTATGTCTGTGACAATGATCTTGCTACACATCCTTATAGTGCACCCAAACAATTCCTCACCTGTAAAACATCAACGCTACAACAGATTCCATAACAAAAAATCAGAAGTGTCAACTTTTTTTAATTTAAAACTCAGATGAAGTTGTTATTTTATGTGATAGAATAAAAACAGGGTAGGGAATTGCGAATCACTTTTCTGATTCAAAGAATTTTGTTCAGTTCAGCTCAAACATTCCAAGTCACTATTGACACTATTTTAAGCTAAGTGATTGCAGCATCGTTCAAATGCACTTGAGTATGTACAACAGTAAGTGAACATATAAAACACTTTTAAAATTTGGATTGAAATCATTCTGACTGTTTACATGATCTAACACGGTCTGGTGTTAACATGTGTCTAGGCGTTTAGTTCTTTAGTTTGAATGGTATACTGTGACATTCTGCTCTGATTCCGACTTTCTTCAGTTCAGCAGAGCATTCATTGTGTTGGTGGTTCAAACTGTTCCGGTCAATTCAGAACAAAACTAGGCCTATACAGCACTGTTTATAAGGCTAATAGCTCAGCGGCCTCCTATCTGCAGGTGTCACTTCATGATTGTTTCTGTGGCTTTCACTGTCTTTCAGTGAGTTTTCAGCCAGGAAGAAACGTTCTGTATATAACGGCTGAGCTGACAACGATGCTCTCAGTCACCAGTGAGGAGCTCCACTGATAAAACCTACTGATTCCGTCAGTGACAATGATAACTCGCTAGTCAGTTCATCTTTAAGATTCATGTTAAACATGCATTCATGCATTGGGCACTTCCAGAATAGACTAGGATTTGAGAGATTTTTCAAGACTAAAACATGATCAAAGGGCTGTAGTCTGTATAACATTGCATGAGTAAAATACTCATGAGTAAAATAGCATACCACTTTTACTACAGTAACTATAACAACAAGTGTCCCAACTCCTAATAAGGTACATAATTGGTAAATAATAATTACCACTGCTATTATTATACCACTACTACTAATGAATCTGATAATAAAACACATTCAGCATAATTATGTGTGCTCTAACATTTAATGTCTCATTAAATTCTTCCGGATGTAGAGCGTTAAAGGAAAACTTAGTGTACACTGCTATCACTCATTAGATTGTGATGCCAAACATACTCTAAGAGTTACTTTGTGATTAATTGGGGTAATTATTTGGTGTACCCACTTTCCCTCAACCTGCCTCACACATCTACTACAGTTGAAGTGTTTCCCAGAGTGCCTTTCAACAGTCATTTAGCATGATGTTTTATTAATGAAACATTTTCTTCTATTAAACTCCACTGAAGCTACAAGTGATGTTATGTCATCTCCTTCTGGACAGTTATCCAGTGGAAGAAGAAAAATACATCAAACTGATCCAAATACTTAATACTTAATACCTATAGTGTACATTAGAGAACCGTAAGCACTGCCCTGCTGGAATTAGTACCTTAACATGAACAGTATAAAAAAATACTGATGTTGCTATACTGTATGCAGTGTAAAAGAATATGAGGATGACAATGTACAGCGGTTTGGGAGGGATGAAAAAGCAGTTTAAAACATTAAAAGATTGTGAAGACGCATCTAATTCCTTTTATTGACAATTAAATATTACTATGTTCAAATGAACAAGTTCCTGATCTAACAGCAGTGAGCTGAAGAAGGCCCTTGATATGAAGATTGTGAAGGTATGTTGGGTTTAATTACAGCAGGGACATTAATTTGGCTGCAGTTAAAGCAGACAGAACCCAGTCTGTTTACCTTCAAATTGACACTATCGTCTGTAAATTATGGTTTGGGCTGGTAATGCAAAGCACTGCACTGTGGAGAGTAATTAAAATGCATTCTCTTATTGGAGTCAGTTCTCGAGAGAGTTTGTGGAACCATCAAGGTGCACCTGAGGATAGTGCTAAACCAAAAACTGACAAAAGATGTGAGCTTTAAAGTCAAAAACTTGATTTATTTTTACTGGGTGTAAAAAGTTCAAAGCTGTTCAAGTAAAAACTCAGAAAGTAACAGTCCCATTCATTTTTCCCATAGACAATGTTACATTACTCACAGTTCAAGCTTGTATATGGCCTGGTTGGACATGAAACTCTCCTGTTTAAATCGTCAGTACAAAAAATTAAGAACTGTGTTAAAAAATATTTAATTCTTTGATAAAAAGTCGGGTAGGGTTTGAGGTACAAGCTTGTGTACCTAACAATGTTGGCGTAAACGGATAAAAATGATGTCTCAGAAAAAAAGTTGAAATAATTAAAACTGGTGTTCTGAACATAGACCTATATGATCATCACACAGTTCTGTGTTTCTATGTTAAACAATATTGAAAATATTGCTCATTAGACATCCTGCCAACACAGAGCAACATTAGCTTTCATTTGAGTCTTGTTTGTGTCCACCTGATTAATTTAAATCCTATATTCCTTGTTTTACTCTTTTGAGAGACAGCAGTTAATTGCTAACTTCTGTCTGCTATTTGGTGCTGGGCAGGTAGTACACATTTAGCCTAATAATCAGACTGAATTACCAGTTCCTTTCATTTAATTAATTCAGCCTGACGTGTTCATGTTAGCCAGTTTCTTGTTGGGAAGAGCGATTATTTTGTTTTGTTCTGAATCAGTAGCACGAGATGTATTTGCCCCACCGACATCATTTTCATTCGACACAGAAGTTGCAGTAGCAGTTGCTGGGAGCAGTTTACAAAACCTATTCCATACTGATAAAAAAAAACTTCAGCATCTTGTACAGCTGCATCAATCTCATCCATGCTTGTTGCCATTTTTCATGAATGTATCAAGGTAGCTAGCTAGCTAATGAGGATGATGAGAGCAGTTTGCAGGCTGGAAAACCAAACTCATTCTCTGTGGGTTTGTAACTATGGTTGACACTTTTCACATTACACATAGTCATTTGATCCATTGATAATATAAAAATATTGATTAGTGCTGATGTAAATCAATTAGGCAATGAAATCATATTAGAGTTGGATGACACTTATTGAGCCATATCCCATTTTGAAACAAGTGCAATATCTACAGATGGGTGACAAATTAAAGAAAAAACCTGAATAAATGAATGGAGAAACCTGTTGAACTCAGATGCTTCTACATGTCACAAGGGCTCATTGTTTGCTGAGTTTGAAAATGATGTGAATCACATGGTATGCCCTTCACAGTCACAATCTCAACCCAACTGAACACCTATGCTAAATGGACTTCACTTATATAGCACTTTTCAACCTTAATGGTTCCCAAAGCACTTTTACCTATGACACTTTATTTTGGCGTTTCACTTACCTGTATACAGTATATCCCATTTCTAGTCTGTATGGCCACATATCGCTCAAATAAAGCCAAGTGGTAAATGAAATAGATCAAATTAACCCAGAAGTATGTGGCAGCTTTAAAGTGTAGATAATAGAAAATCTATATCATAAAGCCCTGTCCAACAATATCCCTTTATAGAGGCCACACTTTGAAACCCATGGAAGATAAGACTGGAGAGAGAGAGAGAGAGAGAGAGAGAGAGAGAGAGAGAGAAACAAGGCAGACCCAAAAAAACAAAGTGTCATAGAGAGAAACCACTTGTTATTTTGTTGGAGTGGAAGGGATGAAATCATCTGCAGTGTTCCCAGTGTTTCACCTTATTCCACCACTAGAGGGCAGTGTGGTCATTCTCCACAGCCAACACAGTTGACTGCAGTTTTTTTCTCTCACTGTTTTTAAAGTATTGAAAAGGCTTGCTGTATGCTGTCTGTAACATCATGTGGATCTCTCTCTCTCTCTCTCTCTCTCTCTCGCTCTCTCTCAAACCAGTGCACAATCTTTTATTTACATAAGAAGGAGGAGTGTGTGTGTGTGTGTGCGTGTGCGTGTGCGTGAGTGAGTGGGACTAGTCGCAGTATTGGTTTGCCTTGTCTGTACTGGCCAGCGGCAGCAAGGCACAGCATCTGCTGCAATGAACAAAACATCTTCTAGCGCCACTAGCTTGGCCTCTCTCTCCTTCCTCTGCTCTCTCTTCTGTATTTGTCTTGTTCCTGCGTCGCTGGGAACGTGACACAATCAAACAGGCTCTGAACATGCTCATACCAATATTTTATACTGACGCTCTGAATAGCTGAATGCTAATACTTTCACACTGTCACTACAACTCATGTTACTACTACTACTTCTGCAGCTACTACCATCATTAGTAGGCTACTACTCTTGTAACTACTACTAATAGTACCGTTATTGGAAATGCTACTATAAGTACTTCTACTAGTTGTAGACAAAATATATTCTTGTCTTCTGAGGTTTTTACTGCTTCTCATGGTCTTCATCAACAATCAGATGTTCTAAAAACTATAAAAAAGCCAGTAAGTAGACTTTAAGTTACAGTTTATTTAGTCATAAGTGCCGTTCTGTGCAGCAGAATAGACTGATCCCAAGAATAAACTTCCATGCTCGAGTGCTACTACTCTTATCAGTACTGCTAATGCAGTAACTACTACTACTATTAATACAACAACTGTATCTACTACTGCTTCTAGTACTGCTGTTGTATATATTACTAGCAGATATGCTGCTGCTTTAACGGATATGTTTGGAGTTTTTCAAGTATACCTGAATACAATACTCACATGCCTATATATACATTGAAAGAGTTATTGGTCAGTGTATTCATTTTTCCTGTTCATTCTGGCCATGAAGCGATCTCTTCAGAGCCACTATACTGAAAAACCCACAGTCCTTGTTCTGTGCAAAAACCCATTTTAAAGTTCAGTGAGAGCCGTAATGAGGCTTCAGCAGTCTGAGTTCAAGTGGCGATCTTAACAGTCTTTTTAGTGTAAATACCCTCTTTGCGTTTGCACAGATAGTGTTTCTCTGCTGAGAAACAGCAGACACAGCAACACCTATATGTGGCTACCTGTGGAGGTATCCCTCCACAGGTAGCTGCATATAGGTTTTACTGGGATGAAACCCAGGCAGTACTACTGCTGTTGTACTATCAATGCCAGTCACTAGGAGGACATTGCTCAGAAAAGACCCACATGGACAAGCAGATCCTCTTCATGAGGTGCAGCTCCTTGAAGAACTCTGACAGGCTGCAATTGACAAGCGCAGCAGAGAAAGGAGAGACCTTTCACGTCCCACCACCCTAGCTAGGTATCCATACTGCAGTAAACTTTGTGGTTCCAGGTATGGCCTTTAAAGCCATGTAGAGACCCACAAAAATTGTGGGTGTTGGTTACATTCTGACCAAGTTATTCAGAACAATCAGACCATTAATGACCAGCAGAGAAGCAGTCAGCTCTGCTGCTGGTGGGCAGTGTAATATGAGTGTTGTGAAAATTACTGTTTGAGACATATTCTACTGATTTAATTAAGATCTTAGTGTACTTAGCCTTTTTAGATGACAAGATGCACTGATACAAACTGTACACATGTAAAGATGTTCTATGGGATGACCCAGTTTGCACAGTTTGTTGCGGAAGGGTTACCTCATACTGATATTTTAGCATTTTGGAAAGCAAACTGATGAGCTGCTGATGCAGATGGACTGATAAGACATGTGAAGTTGAATTTCTTTTTAATATAGCTACTAGTAACCTCAGAAAGATGACTTACCGCCACTGTACAGCATCACAATGCTACGTCTGCCTGGACAACCAGTGGCAGTACGTATTGGACTTTTGCTTTCCAGTTCAAAGCAGAGAGGGACGGGAAGGACTGAGAAAATGATGAATGATGATGAACCAAAATTCCCACCCACGCATTTGTCTTTCTCTGCCTGCAGTATAAAGTATTCACTGTGTACATATTGTGCTGACAGTGGCAGAGAGCATT
The DNA here is from genome assembly GCA_002120245.1 of Maccullochella peelii. Classification (NCBI taxonomy): domain Eukaryota; kingdom Metazoa; phylum Chordata; class Actinopteri; order Centrarchiformes; family Percichthyidae; genus Maccullochella; species Maccullochella peelii. The sequence continues at coordinate 10,374 of LKNJ01004394.1, forward strand.
AATGTTGGAGGACAAAAGAGACAAAGAATGACACCAACGCACACTTATTTAGGTAACGTTGTCATGTTGTCACACACTTACATCAATATGGATTTAAAATAAACAACAAATACATAATAATATGCATTTCTTTTGTGTAAGTTTCTCCTATATGGTAAAAAAAATATAAATTGTGTTTTCCTGGATAATTCCTGTTTAAGACACAACCTTCACTGGGTTCATAGAAAGCCTGAAGCTTAAACTTGCCAGAAATAGTGTTTCTTTAATTCAGTTATTCAGCTGACAATCCAGCAGTACCTTAGCATGCAAAATGTTTTTGCCCAAGTGTGACAAAGTCCAGAGAAGACCTTTTTTTTTTTTTTTTTTTACAATGGAGAGCGCTGCTTGATTCCCAGAGCAGCTGCACAGACGAAGCGGACTGCACTTCCCTGATTTCTGCCCTGGTCACTAAATGTTAGACCCCTAAATATGCTAACCTCTGCATTTGCATTCAATGGCATTCCTGCACTGACAGGAGGAGGAAGATATGGTGCTGACAATCTTACTGTTGACAAGCATGGCAGAAAATATCCAAGAGGATGCGGATTCAAGGTTAGAAAATGAACACGGTGTTTTACCTATTACGTTCTGATTTCAGTGTAGTCTGTAGCATCAGTTATCAGCTAGGCTTCATGTAATGCTCTTCATTTTGCACTATGCAACTTACACTATCTGCCCTTGTGTGTTTGGTTTCAGATGGTCACACTGTAGGTTATTTAGTGCCTTTGAGAAGTCAACTAACAAACAAACAATCTACTTTGGCGACTTGCTTCTAAGCTCCAGTCAGTCATTGGTGGCAGTGTTGAAATGAATAAAAAAGCATTTTCAAAACAGATTTGACGAATGTACTTTCGCCGATCATTGAGAATAGGTTAGACACAATCATCTAGTGTACATAACATGGCATCTTACTTCAACATCTCTTACATTTATTTGTTTGTGTTGGTGCCTTGGCAGGAAATAATGCTAGCTAGCTTCTAAGCTAGCTTTGTGTAGAGTCGATTATAGCTTAAAATCTTCTAACTTGAGTGACCAAGCAATACTCAGATACACAAGACCCAGATACACAAGACCCAGAGTAAACTGGAGCCAGAGACCACTGTAACAAAAATGAAGATTTTATTTACAGTGCATTAAAATAAGAGACATTTCTCCTTTAATTAGATAGCACCATGAAGGCTCAATAGAAAGCTTAAATGCAGGCCACAGAGAGGTGGATGCATTAAACAATAAATAGTACAATAAATAGACTGAACCCTCTGGAAAGTTAGTGTAGAGTTAAATGTAGGCAAACTAATAAATACACTATCACTACACACCATCCAATTTGAGTCAAAAAGTATTTTACTCCACTCAAAATACTCTACAGCGTCTTGGCTGATGTGCCTAAGCAATCAATCCAAGCTTTAGTCCCTCACCAAACATGAAGAATCTAGATGTACAAAATAAATCATTTAATACCAATATCATCATAAGTGAACCTTCTTGGTTCTACAATTCAAGTCTTAAAATCATGCTCTTAACATATTTAAAGGAAGTGTACCAAGAGCGTAACTAACCGCTTGCCTGGGTCCTAGTGCGATAGACTTCCACACTTGCGCTAAAAATGTTGCCATTTAGCCAGAAAGAAAGTTACAGGTCCCTGTTGACCCACTGTGGTTTTAAGGGCCTGGGAGTGCCAGCTTTGAATGAACATGATAGGTAAGACATTATAAACATATCCTGAGTTGCTGGAACCACTGTTCTCCGCTTTCAGTATCTTGTATACCAATTTGAATGATTTCATATTTACAGAGGTCTCTTCCTGTTGGTAATTCAACAGAAAATCATTTGTTTCCTGTAGCCAATTAGCTGTATCAGTGCAGTGTCCACAGCCCACAGCTTCAATTAGGGATGTGTCAATAATTTATCTGTCGATGAACGTGTGGAGGTGAGTTTCATTTGTAGATGGGTAAACACTGATGTTAGTCACAGATGATGTGTAATGATGGAAACCATAATTCCTAGCTACAACTGCCACTAAGATAATAATTATACCAAACGTGTTATAGCCAGCCAAATATACTGTACAGAAAAATAAGACGACACTAGACCCATTCCCACCCCTGATTCCCTTGATCTATTCTACCTGTCTGCTTCACCCAAACTCTGGAGTCACGGAAGAGACGGAGGCAGAGAGAGAGTGGTATAGAGTTCTAATACACATGAGCTGCTTTTGTTTTTCCCAGCAGGAAGGGAGGGCTAACACAACAGTTACCCTGTGTGATCTTCTAAAAGACGTCCTGGTCCCAGTGGGACAAATACCAATGCACCATGGTAGAAAAACACCATATCCCACACCCCTAGGGTTCAGTGATAGTGGATATTAGGTCAAAACGAGCCTTTTAGTCAAGGAAAACACACATGATCACTAACTGGTGACAGAAACAGGGAATTCCTCTGTTTCTGTCCAAAATCCAGCCAGACTACGTCGCTACAATTTTACATGACAAGAGTCATGTACACTTTAAAACGTAATCAGATACACCCCCACCGACCTGCGGATGCTGAGATGATAGCATGATTCTTTATCCAGAAACCGGTTTTAGAGGCTATATTAGGAGAAAAATGACATGGTTGTCAGAACTGCAGCCTATTTTTGCATTTTAAAACCAGAAGGAAAGACCAGTGTTCAACTGTACCACCAGTGAGGAGTTCATCCTTTATACATCCTTGAAACAAAACTCTAATATCAGTACAGGTACAGTGTTTAAACATCCTATGAGTCATTGGATTTGTACCAGTGTAATGATAAGAAGATGTTGGAAGTGAGATGTTGGAAAACATGTGGGGGCCCATCAGTTCAAGACTGGTTCACAGAGCTGGGCAGGGTGGCTGCATATGAACAGATGGCTTTGGAATGAGAGAGAAGATACAATATACATGACATTATACTGGCTGAAAATACATACTGCAGTTGATTCATGGTATTGCATTTATGTGTATCATATGAATACAAGTATAGGACTGATTGATACCTTGATTTTGATATCAACCTATATTATTATGTTATTATTTTGCAGATACTGGTTATGTCTTCATAGAATACTGTAAGTTATAATTGTTGACAAATACTGTGCATTAATAAACACTTCAAATCTATTTATATCTGCTTATATTATATTATATCTGTTATAGTGTGTTTTAAATATTTATCAAGTGTTTATGGTAAATAGGCACTTTTCAACCTTAACGGTTCCCAAAGCGCTTCACAGATTGGTCTCATTCACCCATTCACACACACATTCACACACCGATGGCGACGGAGCTGCCATGCAAGGTGCTGACCTCCATCGGGAGCAACTTAGGGTTCAGTGTCTTGCCCAAGGACACTTCGACATGTGGACAGGAGACGTGGATCGAACCGCCAACCCCAATGCAATGTTTATGAACTGCTTATAAAAGTGTTACTAGTATATGTAGGGTGTATATGTCAGTATTTATTGCACTGCTAACAGTGCGAGCGACACAGATAATGTGATTATCAGAATAAGGGGAAATGTAAAGTAACCACAAACATATCAATTAAGCCAATACTGACTTAATACAATTGAATATATTTATTAGTTAATTGTTGCTTTCCCATTGGAGGCAGGAGTATTGCTTTAGTGTATATAGGTTAGGGTTAGCCTGTATTTCTGTGTAGATATACAGTATGTATAGGTATGTATGGATATGTATGTACATAGATGTATATTTTTCTTTTTATCCTCTTTTGTGTGTCTTAATTCTTATTTAAAGGATACTTAATGATATTATATTCTGTGTTTTTTTTGTAATGAATGAACTTCTTACCTTCTTTGTCAAAAAGACTGACTATATCAGGGCTAACATCCCACCTCCTGTCTCTGCAGTAGACTTCTGTTGCACCGGAGTTCTGTCTAAATTTGTCGAGTTGCTTTAGGCTAGTATCACTGCATGCACTTCTGAATATTGAGTTGCACATGAGACCCTCATCCAGTCCCCTTGACATTATCCCCACAAGACTGTCCATAAGAGATAATAGGGGCCATACGCTCTATTATTAACAGCTCTCTCTTCTGGATGTGTACCAGACCATTTTAAGACATCCTGTGTTCAACTGCTGCTCAGGGAACCTGGCCTTGAATCCACAGACAGAAAAAAACTTTAGACCAATTTCCTAAATATCCATCACAGCCTGCAAGTGGCTCCGGAAGTAGATCCTAATTCAGTTAGCTACAATAGCTAATCCAGGGGCCTAATTTATGTGTTTGCTTTCAGTCAGGGTCAAAGACAAGGGTTTGATATGATTTATGTCAAATCTAAAAGTGTAATTGGAAAGCTTTAGGAGGCTCGCTCTGCTTGCCCCGGTACACGTTGTTTTGCCAGAGTCGTGCACATTTCTGTACTCTACGACAGAGATGGCAGGTCAGCCCCGTAGCCAGAGGAACCTTCTTGGATGGGCATCTGGTTTCCCCAGGTGCACCCTGTTCAGTAAATGAGGACACACACAATTTGACGACATTAAATATCACAGCATTTGCATCCTGATTACTGTACTTGCCTGAAACACAATATTAAAACATGAACAATATTCACAACACAATATTAAATTAAATTTACAGTAAATAGTTCACACATTAAGATGTTTTATCCAGTGTGATGATGGAACACTGTATATATGTTCACTCAAATGTACTTACTAATTTTCTGCCTTGTACTAGTCACCTCACCATTTTGTATTCACTGAATCTCTAACACTTATACTGGATGTGAATCTTGTGGGTTAGGGCTCCTTCTTAATGCCCATGTGACGTCTGTTTCTGCTGGGCAGAAATGGAAGGACCTTTGCCATTTGGCTCTGTCTTGTCTCAGCAGTGCTCCCTAAAGGCTACTATCCTTATCAAACATCCACAAAACAGGACTCCTACAGTACAGCTGCATGCCTCAGGTTTCTAGCTGGCTTTGAGTTTAGGCCTAACTTTGTGCAGCATTACTATCCCGACAGCCTCGAGGTGTTCCCTGGGATCCCTGTGCATGCTGGCTTGATTTGTAAGAGCCAGCACTGCGACTCCCTAACGCTGTCTTTTTGCCTTTAACCAAGTTTGAATGTATTTAACAGCAGTGTGCAAAAAGGTTTGAGGAACAAGCCCTCATGTATTATTTCTGACTCCTCCAAGTCATACGGTTTTATGACTTAATTAATCAGTGTTAGGCCATATTCAGATAGAATCAGGTGCTGTGCTGTGCGGCAAAAAGTTCAAACATAATCAACTTTTGGAGAAACGCAACCTGATGTCACGCTGTGGCGGCCAATCATGGCGATCAGGCCAGAAGGCGCCCAGGTGAAGAAGAACTTTGTTTACCGTGTGGCATTGTAGCATTAGCTGTTTACCGTAATATTCCACTGCAGTGCAACTGTGAAGATGGAAGAGAGACTGATCGATCGCTGCCATGATGACTGTACATCAGCTGTTCAACCACGAGGGAGTACAAAGACGGTAATCGCCATGCAGTTGTTTGGTGTTGTATCGGTCTTCAAGCTGGGATTGCTGGTTAGTATGTGACACTCCCACACCACCGCACAATCCTGCGTTCAATTGCTGCAACGCCTGATTCTGTCTGAAAGCAGCCTTAAATAGTGGAACATTTTTCCTCTGACAGAAAAAAATGAGTGAAATGATCGTTTTACAATGCTTAACACCAGTAGTTTTGAAACTCTTGTCCCACAATCCACATAAGACCCACAGATGTCACACTTGCAAGGAGAAAAACAAAACGTTTCCAGGATCTGCAGGTATTGCACTGCGAGCACGACGAGCCCAAAGTTTTATGTTTTTCTGTGGATGAAAGCCACAACTTTATCCTTTACAAGTGGAAATCCTAAATGGCAGCCAGCCATCTGGTCTGCTGTCTCTCACGTTAAATCCACAAAATGCCATGAAAAACCTGTCCATAGCTGTAAGCTGCTTTGGTTAGATACAGACAAGGACACAAACTGTTCAGATCATGTGAGCATCACACTGGGGTCTTTTGCTGCTAAACATGGGATTATTCAGCTTTCTGGTGAAGCTTGGTGTTTGGTACATTGATCTGAAACTTTGTTCATGCAGAGAACCCAACCCCCTACTTGCAAAGCCAACTCATAACACTCTGTAATAGTTTGGTCTACCTGAAGAATAAACGGGATCTGAATCCAGCAAAAACTGTCTGGAAAATCTCCACTGCGTTTTTATGTTTTGTGGTCTTCTTTATGTTCCACCATCAGTATTCTCCCTTTAACTGCAGTTGTAAAGTTTGATTAGGTATCATCCAGTCAGGAAAAGGGATGCACTCTGCAATTTATCATTAATATGACATGTTCATGTCAACAAATGTTGTACCTTTTGGTCTGTAGCAGCAGATTGGTTGGTGAAGGGAAACGCCACCGATTTTACTCATCAAAATGTGTTTCCAGGTGTGTCCAGGTGTTGGGGAGTACTACTGCATATGTTTTAAAAATAGTATAAAGTCTTTAGTGTCTCCAGAGGGAGCTGTGTGAAGTCTGATAATTTGCCTCAAGCTTGAAAATGAACACAATCTGTTGGTGTGGAGTTAGAAAGAAGCGAGCTTACCAGATCTCTGTAGTCCGCTGCTCGTCTCTGCTGCTACTAGCATAACACACCCCAATCTCCGACCGTCTGCGGCCGAGTTGCATTGTGGGTAAAGGCTCCAGGTTTTGACAAGGAAGAAGAATGTGGGGAATAAAAAGAGAGATTAAAAAGAGAGGACTATTCTTTTTATATTAATTAATCGGTTATTCGTTTAGTCCATAAAATGTCATAATATAGTAATAAATGTCTATTACAATGTTCCAGAACACAAGGCAACATCTGTCCAAACCCAAAGATATTCATTTTACAATGATAAAAAACAACCTGGAAGCTGAGCTTGTTCAGCAATTTTACTTGACAATTGCCTTAAATTATTAACCTGTTATCAAAATTGTTGCTAATCTAATCGATTAATTGACTAACTGTTTTAGCTCCAGTGGAGTTTAGATCAAAGGTAAGAAATAGTGATGTTCCGGTAGGAGGTCAGAGGTTAAGTTAGTTTAGTAGGAGTCTTGTGTGGTAAGTAATTGATTTATATATTGTAACCATACAAAATATGGTTAGAGATCCTCAGACAGGCCTCAAACAGACTCGTACTGTTAAAAATGAAAGGGACAGATATTTAAAAAAAAAAATAGGTGTAGAGAGAGATAAGGGAAGAGGACAACATGAAAACATGCTTATATTTAGGACTATGATTGAGGACTGGAGGACTGGTCATATATTTATCCATTATGATTACAGCAGATTAAGTTTTATTCCTAAATAGCGTATATAGAGTAAAATACATAGGCTCTGCAACTATAATTGAATGAACACAATAAAATAAAGTTCAGTCACAGAGGAGCATCCAGCAGGTGATTACTGATATGGTGGTTTTATCTCACTGCTGATGATTAATGTCACACTCTCTTGTGTGTGGCGTGCTCTTTGTTTAAGCTGCTGCTTCCTCCTGCTGCAGAAAGACTTCCCTCCATTTAAGAGACATGCTGCTTTTTCAAGGGCTTCATTTTGTCACATATAAATCTGCCATCACAGACACGCCAACACACACTGTTTTATGAGCACGCTGTCTTTGTCCATTATATGAAACTGTTTTTCATGAGAGGTGTAATGTTGCTTGACCACTGTTCAATAAAAGCCTTAAACAGAAAAACTGTAGTTTTCAAGTATGTTTGGGACAATACTGCATCACCTGGGTCCATGTTCTTAAAGTATTTTATCTTTCAGCTGAAGGTACTCCTAAAAGGTTTGTACTGCATGTATTATACAGCTTTTTATTAATATTAATATGACATTTTCATGTCGATGACTAATGACCAATGACTTTGAGCGGATATGTCCCAGAGAAGGAAATGTATTTTTTGTTGTTACAGAAAGGGATATACTTAAGTTTAAGGACAATTCTGGTTAATTACTACTTTGAATTCATTATAGTTTTAGCCATCATTCCTCTCAGTTATGATAGTGGTGGAAACAAGGCTACATCTGCGTAGAATGGAGCAAGAAACACGAGCTGTCAGACAGCTTTCAAATAAAACCCCTGGTTAGTCTAACCTTTTGGACGAGAAAGCTAAAATTATTACCAAAATCTTGTAAACATGAATCAGTTTACAGACCCAGTTCCTCTTGTAACTTGGACCAACCATATTTACTGTAGATGTGTGCGTGAACACAGTTTGCCTGTGCAATGAGGCATTACTAGTGACATTTTAGGTGCACTCACTTTCAGTGTGACCTTCAAATAAAGTGGTTCAGATAATCTGAATGAACTGACGTCTTGATCCTTCCGGATCTCAGCAATTACTTTGGTGAGTAGAATGTTATCAAAGCTGAAAGAAATGACGGTTAAAACCAACATATAAGCCTCAGATTGTAGTAAACTGACTTTATTCTTCAAGTTTGGTTAAAGTCCCTATGTTAAGAATTAGAAGGTTAAAGTGTAACTCCACCCTCAGATTCAGCTGGAACCCTCTCTCCCAGCAGACCTGTAGGGGGCGTGGCCTCATAGCTACATAGTGTGTGGGTCAGGAGACATGAGGGAGACTGACTGACACTGATTAGAGTCATTTTTTAAATATAAATATCATGACATAGACAGGTCCCAACCAGATGACTCTATGTCAGCATTGGCCACGCAGGTTCAGGGCTGATTTAAAACAGTAGATGGCGTCTTGAGCCATTTTCAACCCATGAAATGCTGATTTTTTAAATAAATTTGGTAAGAAATGTCAATATTAACAGCAGCATTGATGTGTTTCATCACAGTACAGCCATATCACTTAGTTTACAGCTCAAAAAACACCTTTAAGTGTGCACTACCTCTTTAATGACTTTGGTGCTCTGTAGTGTTGGCACCAAAAAGACCCTGTAGTGGGATTGTGTCATTTTCTACTAACTAAAACTTATGCCATTAGACATTTTTTTAAAAGATGCTGGAATCCCATAAAAACTCCCTCACAGCAAATCAGTTAGAGAAGGTGGAGTTTAGGGCTGAAACTGTCTGTGATTATTTTCATTATCCATTTATCTGTCAATTATTTCTGTGATCAATTGGTAATTCATTTATTCCATTGGCCTGAGATTGTTCAGCATTGTTGCTTGATAATTGACTTCACCACTTATCAAAATTGACACAAACAAAGATGTATGCCTGCTACACAGGATACGTATGGTATGTGCTGAAAAATCTAACTCTTTTTAAAGGCCACCAGTTCTTACGGCTGCTTACGGCAACGCTCCTGCTCCCTTTGCTGCTGGTGCCCTTCCTCCTGCCCCTCTGTCTCCCCCTCCCAGCCCTCACCCAGGGTCCTGCTCCTGCCAGTCCTGCTCCATCAGCATCTCAGATTGTGAAGGAAATTGGAAATTTGAATTAGTCCAACAGAAAAACACCACAGGCTCTTTGGAAGAGGCTCAGTGACACGGAATACACTGAAAGAAAGCCGCGTTTCAGAATAAAAAGGCTTCCATTGCAACTGCTTGTATGTATGCAAGCTGAGACACAATTACTGTTGTATTCACTCTGCTCTACTGCACTATTCAAACTGAAGCTCTTCTCACTTGGATGTTATGAAGTTTATCCAAAGTAAATGGACTTTTACTTATATAGCGCTTTTCAACTGTTGAAACAGTTCCCAAAGCGCTGTACAGTAATCTAAGCTTTTAACAGTAGTCTAATTCACCCAATCACACACCAATGGGGACACAGCTGCCATGCTGGCCTCCACCGGGGGCAACTTAGGGTTCAGTGTCTTGCCCAAGGACACTTCCACATGTGGACAGGAGGAGCTGGGATTGAACCACCAACCCTGGGGTTAATGGACAACCACACTACCCTCTGTACCACAGCCACCCCGGAGTGAATGAAGTGGTCTGAATGACAGTCCACTGTATACCATCTACATGTGCAGCCTCTGCAGCATCAGCACTGTCGCCATCAACAGCATCATTAACATCACTCTCTGGCTGAAGGATGTTGCGTTGCTCACACAAGTTGTGCAGAACCCTCCTTGCTTTCTCTGCAGTTCTAGACTTCTCAAAGTAGCACATGAAAGCAATGTTTCCGTGGGGATGTGTATGTCAACTAAAAATAAAAAGACAGCATCAGCACTCTGGATCTTTTTGATGGTAGCGACAATATTCTTGACATTGTCGCCAAGTGGCTGGGCTGAACTCATAATTCCTGCGTCCTGCTGGAGAGTGGCCTCAGGCTGTTGATGGAGAGGAATCTTGTCCCAGCTGGATGTCACTTATTGGTGGGGGACGGTGGCTGTCCCTTCAGGCTGTGGATCCTCAAGCCTTACATCCACAAACAGCCAGGCCAGTAATTAAACTACAACATGTCAGTTCACACAATAAAGGCTATTTGGTTCGGTTGCTATTTAATTAGGTTAGTGTAGGACACGGCTCCTAACATTGCTAGTAGTGGACATAGTACAATACTATTTAGAGCGATAATAATTGCACTGGACCAGATTCAGAAGATACCAGACTCGAACAGGCTGAATAGTTAAAGTGGTTAAAGTATGGTTAGATTTAGGTAACTGAAACACTTTAATTGCAGATCTAGGGCATGTAACATGAAACATGTTGTAATCTGTTCGAACCAGTCAATCATGTGGGATCAACAGTTCTCTGTATTCCTCAGTAAAAGCTGCTCTCTGCAGCATGAATAGGTGTTGAGGGGTTACTTTTAGCAAGGCCATTTATGGAGCCTTTTGGAGGAAAAATTAAATTATTACTGATTATTGCCCCAGAGGTAGAGCCAAAACCAGACCCTGGAGAACTTGGAATTACCTTGGACAACATAAAACTGTCTGGCAGAAAGAGAAGTTGAGCAACTTGTGAAGAGTACCTGCGAACCCAAATACAGCACCAGAACATTGTTATCAACAGCAAAACATTTTGAAAAAAAAGCCCATCACAATTTCTCAGATCCCAAGATGACACCTTTGATTAATGACAATTATTGATTATTAAAGCAGCTCTAGTAGTATACTTCATAAATGTGCTTGAATTATGGCCATTATTGCCAAGTGTTGTGTGATTCGTGACTTGCCACATCAGTTCACCTCCACACAAACTGAAGGGCTGGCTTCCCTTTTTATAACCTCCAAAGAAGCTCTGGATGGCCTGACGAGAACAAAAAGACATACATAAACATGTGTGATGCTGGTGATGTTTTAATTAGCCAGCTTGCTCCTCCGGAGAGACAGAGAGCAGCCCAAATCTGCGCTTGTGTTTGTTTATTCCACTAAGACCGAGATAACATTATTACAAGCAGTCAGGTAGGACTGCAGCACTAGGATGCTTGTGTGCTTGGCTGCCTGCATGTCTCAGGAACTTATTCTTTTTACAGCACCTTGGTTGTTGTGTTGCTTTTTAACAACTAGACCTATGAGCGTTTGACCAAAGACCCATCTTGATAACACAGGCTGATAAAGCCCTTTGATTGGCAGATAAATAAACTGTTCCTATCTTCCATGATGCATCTACAGCGACTGTCTCCTTGACTTTTTGTTTATCTTCAGCTGTGTGTGTGTGTGTGTGTGCTTGTGTATGTGTGCTGTATTGTACCGCTTCCGCCCATGACCTTCAACTTTGATACATTTGTAATTCTGGGTTACTTAAAGGTAGCACTGCTCAATATAAAAAGAGCAGACGTTAAACTGAATGTGACATTTTTTGCTGTTGATTTGATGAGAAGTAGAAGCCTCATGTTGAAACCTAAGGTGCACAGTATGTGGTAGGATGGACTAACTGAGTCCAATGAGCGAACAGTCTGCCCCTGACAGCAGAATCAGGGTGTTACTGGTTGGACCAGTGGGCTGGCAGGTCCCGTGGCTGGCTCAGCACACAGTCCTTGGCATGCTGTTACACTTCTGCTACCCTGTGAGTAGCCAACTCTTGTCTTTGACAGTTTTAGAGTTCAGTTTTTCATTGTAGTGATGACTGTCTTCAGAACATGGCAGTAAAAATAGACTACAGGTTAGTTCTCTTATCTGATCCCACTGGCAGGTCTTCACCTCCCCTCCCCTGCACCACAACTCATCAGCAAAACCTCCACTACCTCAGTGTAGAGAAGACAAGTCCTAAACCTTCCATCATAACACCTGACAGCATGAAGTAAAACTGCAAAATAGTGGTGGGAGGATGTTCGTGTTGGAAAGGTCAGAACTGAATACAAATGTGACCATATAGATAAAAACAGTTGTGTGTCACGTCAGGTCAATGTTAAGTTCATAAATAGGCTGCATTTAACAAAGAGGACTACATGAAAAACTAAAGTACACCACAAACAACATGCCACGTGACTGCGATGTGAATGTAGGGGGACACACATTTCCTTTGCTACTTAGTACTTCTACTCCACACCATTACAGATTAGAATATTGTACTCAAGACCTCTTAGTTTAGTTTGTTATCATGCTAACATTTTCTAATTACGCTAGCTACAAACTACAGATGAGACTGATGGGAATGCCAATAGTTTTGCAAGTACTTGGTCATCAAACAAAGTATTGGACAAATTAAAATTCTGACCTGTTAGTGGTGCTAGATGGGAAGTCGAGGCATCAGTCAGTAGGAGTCATCCTCTGGGAAGCATGAATATCTGAACACATTTTGTTCCGTCCAGTAGATGCAGAGGTATTTCATCCCCAACTGCTGGTGGGGCTACAGGAAAGGTCTGGGGATGTCCAAAGTCACCAGGGTTCATCCTCTGGGCACCATGGATATCTGCATGACATTTAATGGCAAATGAAGGACTTTTACTTGTTTCTGAGTTTTTTATATTGTTGCATTGATACTTTTACTTAACTTGAGAACTTATTTTGTCCCCACTGTGTGTCCAGTCTTTGTAGGTTTCAACTCCTCGTCAGATCTGTGCCCAGCTTTCAGTGGGAGGCCAACACAGATGCTACAAAAGCTCAGCAGTGACTGTTCCTTCAACCATTTGTATTCCTTTCTAAGAAAAGAGACTCAACATGTATCTAAAAATCCTTCATGTGCTACGTGATTTTAAATCATCCAAATACAGTGTTTCTGGCCATTAGCCTCACAGTCTTTATTTTCTATCACAGATCTATCACTTTTCCAAATACTTGACTGTTTTGGGCATTTATGTGTTCTGAATAAGAAAATGAGGAGTGGTGACCTGAAGGTTAGAGGAAGAATTTTGTGTCTCAGGCGGTGGGATAAGTCTGGGTGGGGAAAATCGACAACAAGGGCTCGTCTTAAGAAGGCACTTAATCCCTTACTGCTCAGAGTGAAGCTGTTGAGTGGCCAACAGATCAGACTGCGGTTTCACTGGGCAGCTACCGAGTGTGAATGTTTGTAACTATGTGTGTGTATGGAGCATTGTTCATGATCAAATGAATCGGACTAAATAGAGGTTAAAAAGGACCTAATGGCAGTCATATAACATTATTTAATCATTTCATTATTATCATCTCAGCGCTATTCGCTTTGTGTATTACACCATATTTACTGTAGACTGTCAGTTGAAAAATTAGATGAATCTAGTCAAGAGATAAAACTAGCCATTAATCTGTAGCTCACCTATCCACTGACCTGTAATAGTCACATTGGCTTTAATGACAGCATCTGCTCTGTGTGAATTAGTATGAATTAGGCCTTTTGAAAGAACAGTTGAATATTCCCAAGGATGAGGACATGTTTCCAGTACAAAAGGTATAATTACAGGACTGTAGATGTTGTCCAATGTCCATTACACCCCGATGGTTATAGTGTTTGAAAATATTAGCTAGTGTCCTACTGGCTAGATCAATGGTAACAACATCATTAGAAAACATGAATAGAGAAACTAACTAATAACACACAGAATTGAAGCTGTGCATTTAGATTTACATGTTGTAATGCATCCTTCAGTGGCACGGCTTACTGAAACAGAATGCGGTCATCATAAATGTTATTAATTACCTGTGTGTTTCCTGTGTATTAAGTAGAAATATCTGCAGTGAAAAGGGTGTCAGTCAATGACTTACTAAGATTGATTATTAGGCGTTTTATACAATAATGCTCTGTTCAGATAGGCACGCTGTATGATATATAGGCCATTGCTAATAATGATGTGACAGGTGCATTTCATTACTTGATGATTGCATTGATAAACTGCATGTTATTTTCTGGTTAGCATTTCATAGATCAGGTGAAGCTGGTGCTCAGCAGACTGGAGTCAGTAAGTGTATGCTGGAAGCGAACATGCTTGAGAAAATGTATTTCTCACGGGTTATACAAGAATAATAAGAAGCATGCTGACATATTGACAATGTGAAAATGTGAACCAGTTTCTGTTGTTGGGAATCTCTAATAGTCTGTATCGAAACAAAAAAGGATATATTTTTGGATGCAGCTGGCATCATATTGCTTGATCCTGGCCAGCTGTAAAACTTTGGTAAAGTTTTGCCATATTGGGTTTTGCTTAGCAACCTGTACCAATGAATTTAACAGTGGCTGCCTGATTTCCCTACAGGGGTCATTAACGTTTCATCTACATTTTTCATCTTAACTTAAAAATCTCATATTAAATGCTATTGTATTTGCCAACAATATATGCTTTGATCTCTGTTCCAATTGTCTTCCTTTGACTGTGAATGGGCCTCTTCAGATTCCTGAGCTTAACCACTTAGTTGTCAAGGAGATAAGTGAGAGTTTTTAATGAAGTGTTTTATAAAGTTGGTCATTTCCATTTAATAAAATAAGGGTCACATGTGAAAGGTGGCCATGATTCAAGGCTGTCTAACTAATCATCTACTCTAAATTGGCATCACTTCAGTTCGACCATATTCCCTATTAATCCCTGTCTAAAACTAATTTTAAATGATTTCACTGTTTCTCAGAATGTGATTTCTGATCCTTCATAAATCAGTGTTATAGGTAAGTGGGAGAAAAATAATCTCTTCATTCCCTGATCTGTTAAAGTGCCCAGAACAAGGATATTAATTCAAAAAACTGATCTATTATCTGTCAAAACTAACCCTAGCTGACACCACAGCCATAATATGAATGTACAGCTCTGACAGACTTACTGTATCCACCCTAACTCAAGTTTGTCCCTCTGGCTCCCGAGCAAGTCTTGCAATCCAAACAAATATGACTCCGTGGATTTGGAACCCCTTGAGAAAAAGGACTTATCCAACCTAAAACTGATTTGGCGCTGGTGTGTCCAGCAGTCTTGATGAGGTGCCAGCCCAGTGGAACTAATGCAAGAGCATTCCACCGTGAGCCGACGGGAGGGAGGATGGAAACGTTGGTGTTGCTTAGTCGTGTCGTATAAACCTTTCCACACTGCCGTGTAAGAGGTGATATTGTCGGCATCTCCCTCTGCAAGAACTCCTCAGGTCATTAAGAAGTCACACTGCAGTGCCTGTGTGTCACCTATTAGGAGGAAAAATGTCAAAATAAGGACGTGCTGTGACCACTTATCACTTACACCATTTCCAACCAGTGTGGTCTCTCCATAATGGCCAACTGGAGGATGCTTAAATCTGCCTGAGTGGAAGCAGATGGTTTCCAGTGTTGGATAGTTAACAGATACTATCAAGTCATGTAGAAAGGCAAAGAGACAACAACTATCATCTATCCAGTGGATTTTGTGTTGAAGTTCAGGCAACTTAAACTGGTTTGTTAGGGTTAGGGAAAGATTGTCTTGGTTGATTTAACAGAAACCAACACTGACTTGGTAGGAAACAGGACCTGAACCGTGGTCTCCAGTGTTGAAGGGCCTTTTTTCATGGTCTTTTAACTGTGGCCTCACAGCAGGGGATTACAGTGCTGACTGTGCTGATTGTGATCTTGATTGGTTGCCAACAGGGACCAACTTGTGATCATCTACTTCCTAAGTTAGCCAGGTCTGTTCTCAACACGTTTGGCTGTGCAGGTGAGTAGAGAGAGTTTCCCAGTGCTGAGTTGCGTGTAACTGAATCTCTGTGATTTGGTGTTTTGTCCATTTTTTCATCTATTAGTCAGAAGTCTCACAGTATACAGATTGTTCTGTGTCTCTGGAGGAGGTTTGGCAAGTTCATTGTTATCTTTACTAAAAAAATGTTCAGAAAGCCTTGTTACAAACAGGGGGTTCTGAGGAATAATGCTGTAGAGTTGCATTATGGGAAAATTCCACTACTTGACTCAGACTAAGGACTAAAAGTCAGATGTCTTGGAATCTGCTGCATTGATTTTGACCACTCTTTCTCTACAATTTGTCTCTTGCGAGTCCTCCAACTTTATGGAGCTGCAATACCTAATCACTGGAGTGTTCAAACAGCAACTATGGAGGTAGCTTTTATTGTGAAGCAGCCACAGGAAATTCAATACATTTGTCACCAATCAAGTTTAGGGCCGACTGCTATTGTTCAATACAAATGGGTCTACATAACATAAATCTTGGCAGAGCAGTTTTAAAAATTGTAAGGAACAAATGGCAAAAGAAGAAACACTGGCAACCAGCTGTTTAATAAAGAGCTGCAGATGACAGGCACACCTCCAACACGTCATCAGTGACGGCTAACTCACTGAACTGCTGCGGCTCGCACGTGTGTGGTGTCCACACAGAGAGCATTGCTGCTGCCAGCCCTATCTTTCTACATTGAGTCTGACTCCATCCAATGGCCATCAATGTTTCATGTTTCAATGTTTCATTTAATTTCATTATAAATTTAATTTATATTTAGTTTAGACAGAAAAGGGTTAAGAGGCGTGTGCTGGTTTGATGTCAGTACGACTATCAACAGATCATTTTCAGCGTCTATTTTTGCTGAGAGCCGCACGTCACACGGAAAAAAATAGACAACACTCCGAATCTCTAGATGAGCAGTGCTGCAGCTGTGTGTCTCATGCAGACTGTGTGGCTGCTCTAACCTGTTTACATGGGCGCTGAATTAAAAGCAAGACGCTCCGCGATGCATGCACTACTCAGGTAGACGGTGTGTCCCAGGTTTAACACTTTTTACCATGCAGTCCTATTGTATGGAAAAACATTCATGCTGTGAGTGCAGCATAAGATCTTATTGCTCACAGCATGGCTCAGCATTGGTGTCACTGCCTTTTGGAAAAAGACCAAAGCTCACACATGTTGTACCCCAACACCCACCCTGACTTTTACGCTGAAGGTGCTTTCAAACATTGAATGGTGGCCACCATCTTCCTTGTTTCCAGGGTAAACACGACGATAACCGTGCCGCAGAGTTATGGCTTTTACTAGTATGAGTTCCCTGAATTATACACTTCTTCACCAGCAGTGAACAACATATCAATTAACAAAAACAGTCTAGGAGCAACAACAGCTTTAAAGTTTGATTAGCTGGTCTTGGTTAAACTTGCTGTATTATAGAATCATATTGCTTTAAGCTACAACCAACTCTAATTACACGATGATGAGATTAGGTGTAGTATATGGTACAGGTCATTAGTAGGAAAATATCTAGCTGGTAGCTGCAGCAGCTGATGAACTGACAGAGGACCAAAGGAAGTGGACCGGTATATATACTGAGAGACTGATGAGGGAATGATGCAGGTGAGGAGGTGGGCGGGGAAGGCCAGGCAACTGCAAAGCAGATGAGGCAAGTGGAAACAGGTGTGAAGATGGGTGGGGCTGTCAGGTGATGGGGGAAGGAGGGAAAGTCCGAGGGCATCTGATGGATGTATGGAAAATGGCAATGAAGGGGCCTGGGGGAACAGGGACTGCGACTGGAGAGGAGGGACAGAGAGACAGACTGTGACCCCCCTGTGGAGTTTTTGACCACAAGTAATGCTAAGGAGCAATCTTTCTGAGTGGGTCCCCGTTTTGTTGTATCATGCATGCGCCATAGGAAGTACATGCATGTGCACATGCACGCAAGTGATGCCATATGCATTCCTGCCAATGCTTTCACACTGTTCCACATAAAAGTAGGTCAATACAAACTTTCATATGCCGTAAATTCTCAAATAGTTAAAATATTTCTCAATGACGGAGAGAACCAGGCTTTTATTTGGAAGGGACTTTCCCCTGCTTCCAAGTTAATAAAAACTCAAAACATCCTTCATGTGTATTTGACGTACCTCACGTAAAATCAGGGAAGGCTCTCCGATAAAAGTATGTTTTAAGAAGGGATTTAAAGGCGACTCAGCCGACCCGATTTTCTCAGGCAGATCGTTCCAGAGCCTCGGGGCCCTGACCGCAAAAGCTCTGTCCCCCCTAGTTTTCAGCCGGGCCTCTGGAACAGACAAAAGACCTCTGCCCAAGGATCTCAAAGTACTTACTGTTACGGCTATGGCCGCCTCTCCTGTGTTTTTAACCTTGTGTTTCTTTTGTTTCCCTCTCCCTTTGGTGTCTCCTGTGCTCCCCTGTCTGTGTTGTTTGTGTGACGTGGGTGCGGCCTCCCTGATTACTACGTCGATTATGCACACCTGCTCACCATCAAGCTCATCAGTCCACAGTATATCAGCCCCGGTCTTTCATCCATTCATCGCCAGATCGTTGTTTCTGCTACTGCGGTAGTTACGCTTCAGGCCAGTTTTTGTAGTGAAACTAAGTAGTGCTTTCTTGTGAATAATCTCTGGTGGTAACTCTGTGTCTTTGTCTCTCCCAGTGTGTTCGGATCTCAACCTGCTTGCGCTCCAGCGACCGTCCTCCTCTCATTCCTTACCTGCAGCTGTCTCACGTCACCCCAGTCTCATCATCTACCTGTGCACTCACTGCCTGTCAAAATTCCAGGACCCATGAACTTTTATCAGTGTACCAATAAATCAATTTTTTCATTATAACCCATACCTCAGTCCGCGTCTGGATCCCACACACTCTCCGTGACACTTACTGGTGCATATGGTACTAACAGGTTAGAGATATAGCAGGGAGAGAGGCCATGAAAAGCCTTAAAAGTAATCTGTAAAAGCTACTCTAAAACATACTGTGAGCCAGTGCAAGGAAGCTAAAACAGGACTGATGTGATCACGTTTCGTGATTCTGGTTGGCGAGTTCTGTACCATCTGGAGTTGATCAATTGGTTTTGGTTCAGACAGGTAAAAAGGCTGTTGTAGTAATCCAGGCGTGATGAGATAAAGGTGTGTAAAATGGTCTGTCTTTAAAAGTTAAAATAGAAATAATAAAAAAATATGCCCTAAGATGATAAAAACATGATTGTACAAGCTTTGTGGTGTGCTGCTCAAAACTTAAATTGCCATCAAACCAGATACCAAGATTCCTTGCAACAGGCTTGATATGATCCAAAAGGGAACCTAGCAGATGGCAATACAAAATGATAAATAGCGTAAGGTACATTTCCACAGGACTAATTCCTTCAGGAAAGCAAGATTCGTGTCTCTCTCACCACTCTTCTGCCAGTTTCTCTTCTTTAACAGAAATACTGTTTGCATTCACCAGTTATGTGAGACAATGTGAGTGGACTTCGGAGCAGACAGCAAGGAAGTCTTATTAAGGGAGCTTTAATAGCAAAACGTAACGAACACAAACAGTCTGAGCAAAAGCCCAGAAGTAGAGGCAGGCCAAGGTCGATAGTCTAAAAGGTCAGGCAGCGTGACAGAGGTAATCCAAATCAGTCAGCGAGGCAAAGGTACAGCTAAAGGTGAGGAAGAATCCTGGTCGTCTATGAAAACAAAGCAAGGTCACAATCCGGTCAAACACAAGGTTTGAGCAAAAGGCTTGAAAGCTTGGCTGAGAACACAAAACAATCTGGCAATGAACAAAAGAAGGGAACCAGTCTAAGTAGGGAAGTGGTTGATGAGGTAATCAGGGGCAGGTGTGTACTGGGGAGCAGATGTGGCTAATAAAACAGACACGAGGACAGGAACTGAAACAACAAGACAGGAAGTGATTTCAAAATAAAACACACACAAGGACTAACGGGACATGACAAATTGAAAGTGTAGTCCCTTCACTTGTTTTTCACTGGTGTTAAGCTTTTAATGTGGAAAATCTACAGGAAGTGTAGAGTTTCATTGACGACAGCTTAACATCGATTGGGGAAAAAATGGAATCAATACAATAGATATTTCTGTAAAAGATAGAAACTGAGAGAATCAGAGTGGTCAGTATAACATGAGTCTGTTATTGTATTGATGGAATTAGTACTGTGAGCTGTTGTAGTAAGCTACAATAGAATAAGGCTTCAATTTATTTTTTTACCCAGTATTTCTAAGTGACCAGCCTTTTGTTTGTGCTGGCCACGCACCCGGCTAATATTTGAGACATTATTTGAATACCAGCTTTTATATGAGAGTTTACGGTCTAACACATGTATCCACATTTCTCATGTTCTCACAAGTTCTGAGGTGATGTGAGTTCTGAATCCAACTCACCGGATTTGTTTTGCACGCCTCCCCTCCCCCAACACATCTGTTGACAGTTTTCTGAATTTTCTTATTTAATTCCTTATATTGTTGTCAAACATGAGTTACTATGTGTGGTGAATTTTTTATATTCATATTAATGACCCCTTAAAAGCTGCCTTTGAATATTGCCTTGATCTTGTGTTTACCCTGAGCTTGTCACTCAGTTGTTAATAAGGAGGATTTTATTTCTGATCACAAATACATTCTCTTTGATTCGGTTCTATCAGCTGCCTTCTCTCAAAAGCTTGCCATACGCTTTGGCTGATTTAATGAACAATCTGCTTCTGAATTCTCATGGATTCTCATGTACTTTCTCGCTCACAGCTCATCTTTTAAGTGTTTTAATGAAGTGTGTCCAGTTTGAATGTTAGTGCACCTTTAGAGCCCACTCATGATGTAACCTGTTCTCCTCAGTGAAATGATGACATCCACTGGGTCAGATGCGAGTGAAGAGAGTTTTCTGTCCAAGGTTCACTGTTTAAATTGTTGTCTTTATTCTGTTAAAACAGTAAATGCCATTACAGTCAATATGAACAACCATTACCCTTCCAGGGTAAAAGAAAATCAGTCCACCAGACTCTTATTGTGAGGGTGAACACACTTCTCTCTATTACATAGAGACTTCTAAATATTTAAATGTTTATGTCAGCCTTTTCAAGTTCTGTTTTCACCATGTGAACACGTAACTCAACGTTTTCTAAATTTGGCCTCTCTGGAGAGCATTTTTGAAAAGCTGGAAGGTAGAAAACCCCAACAGTGCTGTTACGCGCTCCCCCCTTCTTGTGTTATTCTCCCTCCTTCTCTCTCTCTCTTTCTCAGATGCTCCTGATCAGGGAATTAAGTGGTGGCCGGCCCCTATTTAAGGGAGGCTTGGGGAGGAGAGCTCTCTCTCTGACAGACGAAGAAGCCTTCTGACCATTTGGTGTTTTGTTTCTTTGGTTCTTGTTTTGTTTCTTTGTTTTGAGGATGGAGGTCTGGTAGTCCAGTTTTCATGGCTTTGTTTGTTAATATAGTTTATGCACTGTTTTGGTAGGTCAGGGAGGGCAACCTCTGGGTCCGACGGCCCATTATGTGGCTGGCCCAGACTTCCCCCATCCTTTTGTTATGTTTGGCCTCCAGACTCCCATAGTTTTGGTTAATGTACAGTATAATTTGGTTTATCAATAAAATCCTTTTTTGTTTAAACAAACTAATCCTCAGGAATTGCGTCTTCTGTATATGTAGCTGGCCACATGATGAGCCAAATGTTTGAGTTCTGGTGGTGGCCATAACAGTGTGGATGAAAGGCCGAAAAGAGACACCAAACATTACACCAGTAAAGGACCATGAAAAGACTGGACACTTATCATTTGGCAGTAATGTACATTTTCCATCTCATTCCATAGAAGCACACACAAAGTTGAAGGTGCCCTGTTGAGTTTGAAACCTACATCGTTTACATCCATGTTTACCTGCTAGCCCTCTTCTTATTCACTGCCTTTGCTAGCTGCGTTCACTCTAGATCAGTGGAATAATGGGATACCACTGGCAGGAATGCATGCACAGCCAAACTAAATAGGCACCCATTCATTTAAAAAAGTGCTCTACGGCACAACCAGAGGTCAAATACTTCACAGGGAACCTTTAAATGTACATGCACTATGGAACCACTTTGGAAAGTTAGTTTTAAGAGGCATACGTTGAATGACCGAAGGGGTTTAAAGATGCACTTGATGACAAGATGGATTTGGGGATTACGTACTTGGTGACCAAGTGGTAATGACCACTTAAACAGCACTTTTTTTTAAACCTGCAATTTTTTGTTTTTGGCACAACAAGCTGTAAACATGTAAACATATTATGCTTTTTAATTTATTAGTTTATTTGTCTATTTTAGGATTGTTTATTTTAGGATTTCTAGCCAAGGCTAATTTGTGACCCTTGTCTGCTTAAAAAGGTCATAACATATCATCAATTCAATTCAATTCAATTCAGTTTTATTTATATAGCGCCATATCATAACAACGTTATCTCAGGGCACTTTGTCATAAAGAGCAGGTCTAGACCGACTCCTTATGTGTACAGAGACCCAACAATTCCCACCAAGAGCAAGCACAAGCAACAGTGGCAAGGAAAAACTCCCTTTTAACAGGCAGAAACCTCGAGCAGAACCAGGCTCTGGGTGGGCGGTCATCTACCTCGACCGGTTGGGTTGAGAGAGAGGGGCGGGAGGGAGCGAGGGAGGGAGAGAGAGAGAGAGCATGAGGAAAACGAACATGCAGTAGCACTGCACAGTTCAGTTCTAGATGCAGATGTGAAGCAGCAGTAGTGGAAATAGTATTAATGTTATAATAAAAGTAATAGCAATGTGGTAGTAGTAATACTAATAATAATTCCAAAAACAACAATAACAGCAGCAGCTGCCGAGCAGCAGCACGGGGGCAGTGGATGGCCCGCATCACAGATCCAGGCTCCGCAACCACAGATCACGACTCCGCAGCTCTGCGACCTCAGATCACGACTCCGCAGCTCCGCGACCTCAGATCACGACTCCGCAGCTCCGCGACCTCAGATCACGACTCCGTAGCTCCGCAACCACCGATCCATACTCCGCAGCTCCAGAGGCAGCAAACACTCGGAGAAAGCAACAGAAGGAGAGAGAGAGAAAGGAGAGAGAGCAACAGAAGGATAGATAGAAAGAGGAGAGAAAGGGAAGCAGTTGAGTTAGTAACAAGCATTAATGTGATAAGAGTACGTACAGATGGAGAGGGAGAGGAGGAGAGAGGAGCTCAGTGCATCGTAGGAAGTCTCCCGACAGTCTAGGCCTATAGCAGCATAGCTAAGGGCCTGTCTAGGCCTCATAGCAGCATAACTAAGGGGTGGCTCAGGGCTCACCTGAGTCAGCCCTACTATAAGCTTTATCAAAGAGGAAAGTCTTAAGCCTACTCTTAAATGTGAGGAGGGTATCTGCCTCCCGTACACAAACGGGAAGTTGATTCCACAGAAGAGGAGCTTGATAGCTGAAGGCTCTGGCTCCCATTCTACTTTTAGAGACTCTAGGAACCACAAGGAACCCTGCATTCTGGGAGCGCAGTGCTCTGGTGGGGTAATAGGGTACTATGAGCTCTTTAAGATATGANGGTGCCTGACCAATAAGGGCTTTGTAGGTGAGGAGAAGGATTTTAAGTTCTATTCTGGATTTTGCAGGGAGCCAGTGCAGAGAAGCTAATATGGGTGAAATATGATCCCTTTTCCTGGTTCTTGTCAATAAACGTGCCGCAGCATTCTGGATCAACTGGAGCGTCTTAAGGGACTTATTGGGGCAGCCTGATAATAGGGAGTTGCAATAATCCAGTCTAGACGTAACAAATGCATGGACTAGTTTTTCTGCATCTTTTTGAGACAGGATGTGCCTGATTTTTGCAATGTTACGTGGGTGAAAAAAGGCAGTCCTTGAAGTTTGTTTTATGTGGGAGTTGAAGGACAAGTCCTGATCAAAGCTAACTCCGAGATTCCTTACGGTGGAGCTGGAGGCCAGGGCAATGCCATATATCTTATCATTGTTGATGATATGCAGCTGTATGTCTGTTTTAAGCCTGATGAGACTGACAAACTGACTGGTTTGCACGATTTTCTTACTGCTATTAAGCACTGGATGGCTAACAATTTTTGACAGCTGAACTCAGATAAGACGGAGGTCCTTACCATTGCTTCAGATAGCATAGCATCCAAGGTTGCTCAGTGTATTGGGTCCCTTTCTTCTGCTGTACAGTCAAATCTTAGAAATCTTGGTGTTATATTTGATCAGGCTATGTACTTCAATCAACACATCAAATCACTGACCCGTACATGTTTTTTCCATCTAAGAAACATTGCCAAACTCAGGTCGGTTGTATCTCAAGCTGAGCTAGAGATGATCATTCATGCTTTTATATCATCCCGGCTAGACTACTGCAATTCCCTCTTCACCTGCCCCAGCAAGTCGTCTCTGGACCATCTACAAATGGTCCAGAATGCTGCTGCAAGGCTGTTGACCAGGTCCAGCAGGACAACTCCTATCACACCCATTTTATCTTCCTCACACTGGGTTCCCATCAAGTTCCGGATTCATTAACAGGTTCTTGTTTTTACGTACAGAGCCCTGCATGGTCAGGCACCAGTGTACATCTCTGACCTGCTCTATCCTTATATCACCAGTAGGTCACTTAGGTCTTCTGACAAGGGCTTACTGGTTATTCCTCGTGCCTGACTGAAAACAAAAGGTGATCGTGCCTTTGAAGAGGTGGCTCCGACAATTCGGAACGCCCTTCTTATAGACATACGATCTGTGGTCTCTATTGATGCTGTTAAAAAACAGCTGAAGACTTATTTATTTAAACTGGCCTTTGTCTGGCCTTGTGCTGTTTGATGTTTGTCATTTTTGTGTGTTTTTAAGGTCTGCTGTTGCTTATGTTTTATTGCCTGTTCCTTTTTACTGTTTTTATGGTCTTATTTTTAACACTTGTACTAGTATAGCACCTTTCACAGAGCAAGATCACAACTTGCTTCACAAAATAAACTTTACTTACTTACTTTATCTCATATCCATCAATATATGCTGACGATGCTGTCAGTTCTTCTCTTTATTGTTAACCTGCCATTTTTACTTCATAATGAAGAAAAGTGTGGGCTATATGTAAACAGTGTATACTTTATTCCCAACATTATCAACCTGTGTTGACTTTAAATACAACAAAAAGATGGGGAGAACTTTGGAAGTACTATAACAAAATCAAGCAGTGAACCTTCATTGTGGTCATAGCCAGATATACACTCACCAGCCACTTTATTAGGTACCTTGCTAGTACCGAGTTGGACCCCCTTTTGCCTTCAGAACTGCCTTAATTCTTCGTGAAATAGACTCAACAAGGTGCTGTAAACATTCCTCAGAGATTGTGGTCCATATTGACATGATGGCATCACGCAGTTGCTGCAGATTTGTCGGCTGCACATCCATGATGCAAATCTCTCGTTCTACCACATCCCAAAGGTGCTCTATTGGATTGAGATCTGGCGACATGTGGAGGCCATTTGAGTACAGTGAACTCAATGTCATGTTCAAGAAACCAGTTGTAGATGATGTGAGCTTTGTGACATGGTATGTTATCCTGCTGGAATAGCCATCAGAAGATGGGTACACTGTGGTCATAAAGGGATGGACATGGTCAGCTAAAATACTCAGGTAGGCTGTGGTGTTTAAACAATGCTCAATTGGTACTAAGGGGCCCAAAGTGTACCAAGAAAATATCCCCCACACCATTACACCACCACCAGCAGCCTGAACCGTTGATACAAGGCAGTTTGGATCCATGCTTTCATGTTGTTTACGCCAAATTCTGACCCTACCATCCGAATGTTGCAGCAGACCAGGCAACATTTTTCCAATCTTCTATTGGCCAATTTTGGTGAGCCAGTGCGAATTGTAGCCTCAGTTTCCTGCTCTTAGCTGACAGGAGTGGCACCCGGTGTGGTCTTCTGCTGCTGTAACCCATCTGCTTCAAGGTTCGATGTGTTGTGCATTCAGAGATGGTCTTCCGCATACCTTGGTTGTAACGAGTGGTTATTTGAGTTACTGTTGCCTATCTATCACCTCGAACCAGTCTGGCCATTCTCCTCTGACCTCTGGCATCAACCAGGCATTTTCGCCCAGAGAATTGCCGCTCAGTGGATATTTTGTCTTTTTCTGACCATTCTCTGTAAACCCTAGAGCTGGTTGTGTGTGAAAATCCCAGTAGATCAGTGTGGAGGAAATTCTGATTTCCCACTCAGAAGTGAACAAATAATATGATGACTCAAACCAGTTGTTCTTTAAGTATTTAATTAAACAGAATAATAAGTACAAATAAACAAGTGTAACAAGTAAAGATTAAAATGATTAAAAAGAGTGTTCAAAGAATAAGGAGGATCACAGACGTTAATCCATTTCAGCTGAAAGGACAGAGCCTAGTACACATCAGCGTACAAAGAGTCTGACCCCGAAAGAGAGAAACAGTCACATACTTATAACATTGGAAAAACAACCAGGCAAGAGAGACATAATACTGTTAGACCTTGGTATGAGAGTCTGTCTCTTATCCCAGCAAACATCATATCCAAGCATCAGTACTAGACAACCTGTACTCTATCCTTTGAGGGATAGGTCAGGTTGCTCTACAAAGAAAAATTGTACCCTAACATCAACATGTTAAACAAACCAACTATAACAAAGGAAAATGATAAAAGTTCCAATAGGAATAAACACTGCATACAGCAAAATAATAAATGGTCATGAAAAAAATAATAAATAAATAAATTTTGCCCTGACAATCAGCAGTTTCTGAAATACTCAGACCAGCCCGTCTAGCAAATCACCTTTCTTCCCCATTCTGGTGCTCAGTTTGAACTTCAGCAGGTTGTCTTGACCATGTCTACATGCCTAAATGCATTGAGTTGCTGCCATGTGATTGGCTGATTAGATATTTGCATTAACGAGCAGTTGAACAGGTGTACCTAATAAAGTGGCTGGTGAGTGTACATATATTGGATCCATAATGGCACTTTGTTGCACAAAATGGACATTTATGGAGAAAGATTGTGCTTAAAAAGGTACTATATGTAACATTTTACATGTATTAATCGCTTTGTATTGCCTATGTATGAACGGATTGTAACGTAACGTAAAAAAAAGACCTTCCCCGACTTTCTTGGTTGCCTATAACAGCCTGTGAACGGATTTCTATGTAAAGTACTAGGGACGAATATTCCGGAAAATCCAAAGACGTTATGCGTGCTCCCGAGTGTCTTGCCTCTCTTCAGCTCCAGTTCAGCTCAGCTCCCCTATAGTACTACTCCGGTACAGTAGGTGGCAGTATGCACCTTATACGTAACCAAAAGAAGAAGAAGAAGCTCCCCTACAGCTGAGTTCACTAATGTCAGCAAACGACAGGTGTATCAGATATGCTCGGCCTGGCAGATCTGCTGTATGAATGCGTTACTGCCAAGACGAGCATATCTGGTACCTACACCGGCACCCACCACAACACATCCAACGTCCACATAGCTTGCTTGCTAACGTGGACAAATTGCTAGCTAGCTACCGTAGAAAAATACTGTCTTGAGTGGATAATGTCAGCGCATTCATCTAGACTCCCGGGGCTGATCTTGCTGGTAAATTGGCTTGCTTGCCGTTTGCAAATTACTTTATCAGCTAATGTTACGAAGCAACCAGCACCAGATCCATGTAGTGTAGCTAAGTTACAGCTAGCTGGCTAACCTTAAATTGCTTGCTTGCTAACATTATCGCTAGCAAAATACTATCTGAGTGGATATGTTAGTCAAATGCCATGTCAAATTGTCATCACACATAAAAGTATCATGGATCACATTAGCTGGTGAAGTAATTTGGCAAACAGTTTTGATTTTAGCCAGCGTGACAAAGTGGACTCAACAGCGCCATTTGTCACTAATGTAACTGTTCATTCAACTTTTGTTTGTTTAGTTTCATTACCTGTCATGTTAACCATGAATTCCACTTGATAACACCAATACACAGTACTATCCCAGGTCTGTTAGGGGTTAGGGTTTCCAATGAATGAAGCATTAGCTTTATCAAAAAAGCCACAGAACCACTCTGACAAATTTAAAGTTTTTAACGGTTTACTTCGACAAAAGGAAAAAATTTGTACAGATCAATTGTCCATTTCCAAAGTTACCAAAATTAAAGTGAGAATTGTTCGAGAGAGAGAGGTAAAATAAACTGTGTGGCTCCACGCTTTGCTTGACTGACTGACCCCGATTACTCCCTGCTCCCTTCTCGTGAGAGTATAAAAAAGGCAATTAAAGGTGAGCAGTTACTAGTAAGCAACAATCATACCACCTATTCCCAAAATATTACAAATCTGACATAAATGAGATTTTGTGCATTTTAAATTATCCACACATATTTAAAGTGCAAGGAATAAGCAGTTACCTTATTGCATTAGTGTAAATATGAACTGTAAATACATCAACCTGTAAATACTGTAAATATTCCTTTTAAATCAATGAACCATGTAAATTACTTGTTTTACGTATGAACTTAAATTATTGCATGCTAATCAGTTAAACATCAACTGCATTTAGGCTCCTACAGTTTGTGTTTAGCGTTATAATTAGTTGCGATTTCCATCGCTCTTAAACTTGGGTTAACACAGTAATGACAGACAAACATTGTTGTTATTTCAGTTACATTTATTGGTAGTTTTGTTATACAGCTTACAAAGTTATTGAGTTTAGTTCCAGTTGCTGGGAAATCATTGTTTGGGAGGGGGCTGCCCGCAATTCCCGGCTTGTTAAGTACTCTATGACGTCAAGGGCTCTACCATGTCTGAGGGGGGAGGATGCTGATGTTATTTATATGTATTTCATTCGGGTTTTGTGAATGGCAGAGTGCATTAAGTGATGCATTCAAGTACAGTGGGAAATTTGAGTTTCTGTATGACATGATTCTGTGTGTTTGTTATTTTCTGATTCTGAGATGTTGAGCATGCCCACCCCTGTACTGAGGATGGTGAGGGCCTAATACAACATACGGAGAGGTATGTTCGTATATATTCAGTTGTCTGGGGGAAGCAAAGGGGGGAAGGTCGGGTACAGCAGATGCCAAGGCCATTATTTTGATTTTGTGTTGTTATGAGTTGATTTATCCTCAGTTCCTTATGTTAATAGTTTTTTTTCTAGTTTTCTTGTTTTGCACATTTCCTGGTAGCACCTGTAAATAAATGTCCACCTATGGGACCTTCAACCAAACCTCTTGAGTCTGCCACCTACTGCACAAAAGACACTCTGGCTTCGCTATCTTACAGCCAACAATAAATGATGTAACGGTTCAAAGCAAGAGTGTATAACTAATGAGTGCCAAGCAACAAAGATAAATATGACAAAAGGAGTTTGTGGTAGACTACTTCCAATCTTTCACTTACAACAGTAGTTGGAGACAAATTGCTGAGCTGAAGCAGCTACATATTTTGATGCTTCTCAGCTCCTGATGACATTGTTAACAAGTTTCCTAATAAAATATGTGGCATTTGCAGTGTGATACAATACCTGTGCTCTGTCCCCCTGAAGCTTAATATTTTGTAAAAGTGAATAATAATATAGTCTGACATTAGGCAGGGGCACTCTTTATTTAAGTCTAGGCATTGCTATATATAATACATTTCAGGAAACGCTTAC
Organism: Maccullochella peelii; assembly: GCA_002120245.1. Taxonomy (NCBI): domain Eukaryota; kingdom Metazoa; phylum Chordata; class Actinopteri; order Centrarchiformes; family Percichthyidae; genus Maccullochella; species Maccullochella peelii. The sequence continues at coordinate 40,064 of LKNJ01004394.1, forward strand.
AGTCAAATTGATAAACGTTCATTGTGGATGTCAACTATAATGTGATCAAAGTGTTCTAATGCTGATGTTCTACGGGCCTAAATATTTAGAAGCTTGAAAAACTTTCTTTGCACCCTGTGAGCCACTTGGAATGCATGGGGAGCCATCTTGGAATGTGGTATCCATTTCTCTTAATAGATCCAAGTGTTAATCTAGCAATTATGCTGCTTTTTACAAGCCAACATTTTTACACTTGCACTATTTAGTAAGCTGAATTGCTTTTATTAGTTTTCAAAGACAACAACAAATAATGATAATAATGACATGACATTGAAGTTGGTTTACAAAAAGAGAAGACAGAAATAAATAAATAAAAGTAGGTATAAAATAACTTTGTATATACAAACCTACCTAAATGGATTCAAAGAAATGGTAGGTAAAGTATTAGACAATACATACTCATGATAACAAGGGTATAAATCTAACTGTTGATGATTCCCACAGCAGGTGAAGGATATAAAGAGCTGTTGAGACAGTTTAAGGTACAGCGGGCAGCTGGATGTTTTGTAAAGTTTGTTCATGGAACCTCTCAAAGAAAATAACATTTTCTCTAATTTAACGAAGAACAGTAAATCATGAACCCATTGCATGAAGCTAGGTGGAAAGGTATCTTTCTATTTTAAAAGGATCAGACGTTGGGTGAAGGCCATACAGTCTGCATTTGCTTTTGAAAGGGAAAGCCTAGGAGACGAGACACAAAAAATGGCCAGCAGGGTGCATGGATGAACTGATCTACCGAAACAGGTGGAAATAAATTAGAAGATTTTAAGCCAGAATTCCATGATTTTGCTGCATGACCAGAACATGTGAATATGAGTACCTGGGGTTTGCAGCGGTTGCATCCAGAGCTCATCTCAGGGAACACTTTTGACAATTTTTGATTTTTCCAGGGACTGCGGTGTGGTATTTTACATTGCATAAAACAATGTTGGATGCAAGAGAAAGTATGGATTCTTTTTAAAATTGAATGCCAAAGACCATCTGAAAGACTGAAATTTAAATCGCAGTCAGCCCTAGCATAAAGGCATAAGACTGAAATTTTGCTTCTGTATAGGCTTATTATATATGATAGAAATTATGCCTTTAAAAGATGAAGGGTGGTCCAAAATAGAATAGCAGGGATTACATGGGGGTAAAACAGAACTGAAGGAGCATTTGGTACGTAAAATCTCTAATTTGTAAGTAGCGAAATAAATTGTTTTCAGATAATTTAAAATTTTCACAGATCTCGCTAAATGAGGGAAAAATGTCATTGGAATAGAGATAAAGAGTAAGTTTACATATAATCACATACATTATAATCTGTAGTCATGTGGAAATTAAGCACTTATTGAGTTATAAATGATACCCACTTGGGTGTGCAATTAAAAGGCTATTATATCGAATACAGTAATCACCTCAGCTGAATATTGACACCAACATGGAAGTGTCTTTATCCACAGTTAATCTGATTGCTACTAGATCCTGTCTCCAAAGAACAAATACAAAAACAAATTTTTCTACAATACCGATCGACAGCTAATTTCACTTATACTCAGTGTCTTGGTGGCAAATTGTTTATTTTTTTTTGGTTTGGTTTTTTTAAAGCTCATATGGTGAAACATTTGGGGTGTGTTTGCTTGACTGGCAGATGTCTCATCTCCTTACATTCAGCCAAGGTGGTTGCTGCTTCTAACCTCACATGAGGTGATTCCTCATATGTGTGGTGACAATAAAACCTGAACAAATGAGAAAGGATTAGGGTTCTTGTACGTGTCTGTTATGTGGTATCATGAGGGAGGACCCAAACACAGACAGATCTGAAGGTTCACGTAGTTTATTACCTTACTCTGGTACAAGGAAGGCAGCAAAACAGAAGGTAAATCCTGAAGCGCTAAACTAAACATACAGAGCACACACAACATGGAATAATGATGCAACAAAGCACACAGCGAACAGACAGGTATAAATAGAGACAAGACTAATCGGGGGAAACAGAACCAGGTGAGAGACGAGACACAGGTGAAACAAATCAACAGACAATCAAGACCCGGGGAGACACTAGGGCAGGAACTTAGAAAACAAGAGAAACACAAACTTCAAAATGAAACAGGACAGATGAATCCACCAAATAATACTAAGTCCAAAATCAAAACCCCACAATTCCAGACCGTGACAGTGTCTATCTAAAACGTACATTTCATCTTACATGTCTGGCTTAAAACTTTTTTTAAAAATTTAAATAAAAAACTGTATTGCTCTGCATGTGTTTTTGTGCTCATTGCAGGATTCTTGGGGGGAGTGGGGAGTCTGTGGGATATACTTTAGCAAATAGAAATGTGCAAATTGTGTTAGTTTTTAACTATTTGCAAGCTTTATAACCTACCAAGGACTTACATAACTACGGTCAACAACATTCACATTGCTGATAGTAGATCTGTAGGTCTTGCAAAAGATCTTATTAGAGACTCAAACAGCATTTTTGTTACAAAACTGTTCTACTGACTGTACGCTCACCTTTTCTTTCTATCTTATCTCTAGCCGTTGATACAGAAGTACATATGTAAGTATGCCTGAAGTATGTCCGTCCGCATCCTCCAACTAGATCAGATTCCACGAGGGACTGCGGCTGTGTGCGTTAGATGGCGGTGGCGCCGTTACACAGAAGCCACACTTCAGCCACGGTAGCGTAGCAACCAGCTGGGAAGCACGCCAGCTTTCTCCAATGAGGTCGGATTTTACATGGGACAATGACTGTCATGCAGAATCTGAAGGCTAATGTAGCCACCCTAGCAGTTGTAGTAATGTTGGTCTGTTGATTGGTCCACCACTTTGATCCAGACTGAGAAACCTTTTGCAATTTTGTAAGTTGTTTGATATTCAAGAGGATTTTGGCAATCCATGACCTGTCCTTTGGTGCCAGCATGAGGTTAATATTTTTGGTTTTGTGTGAAATGTCAAGACAACTATTGGATGGATTGCCATGAAATTTGGTTAATAATGCTAAAATGACATATAAAATCCTGTGGTTGGTCCGTTTGCTTTCGCATTGCAAACGAACCACACTAGAGTCTGTCTGGAAGTGAACCGAAGCCCTCCTTTTTAGGTGGTCTCAGTTTAGTTGTTTGATGTACACCAGCCCAAACAAACCAAACTAAACAGGCAGTTTAACTGAAAACCTGTTTGGTGTGACTAATCTTGTTCCATGATAAGTGAACACAGGTGAACATGGTTATAAAATAATTAGAAAATAGTCAGGGACTTGACCTCTCAGTCTACTTAGACCAGTAGATTATCTAAGATTTAGAGTGCATCATAGCACAGAGACAGCTCTGGTGAAAGTTATTAACGACTCCTAATTGCATCAGATAAAGGACTTGTCTCTGTACTTGTCTTGTTAGATCTTAGTGCTGCATTCGATACCATTGACCATCACATCCTATTACAGAGACTGGAACATTTAATTGGCATTAAAGGCACCGCACTAAGCTGGTTTAAGTCCTATTTATCAGATTGATATCAGTTTGTATGATGAATCCTCTATGCACACCAAAGTTAGTCACGGAGTTCCACAAGGTTCTGTGCTTGGACCAATTCTATTCACCTTATATCTGCTTCCTTTAGGCAATATTATTAGGAAGCACTCCATAAATTTTCAGTTATGTAGATGGTACCCAATTATATTAATCGATCAAGCCAGATGAAACCAATCAATTTGTTAAACTTCAAGCATGCCTCAAGGATATAAAACCCTGGATGACTTGCAATTTTCTTGCAAGTTATTGTACTTGGTCCCGAACAGCTCCAAAACACATTATCTAAAGACATAGTTACTCTAGATGGCATTGCCCTGGCCTCCAGCACCACTGTAAGGAATCTTGTAGTTATCTTTGATCAGGATTTGTCCTTTAACTCCCACATAAACAAACTTCAAGGACTGCCTTTTTTCACCTTTGTAGCATTGCAAAAATCAGGCACATCCTGTCTCAAAAAGATGCAGAAAAACTAGTCCATGCATTTGTTACGTCTAGACTGGATTATTGCAACTCCCTATTATCAGG
>LKNJ01004395.1:0-32406 GCA_002120245.1 Maccullochella peelii
GACGCATCCTTGATTACAATGGTTCTGCTCAAAACTGGTGGAAACGCGGGCTGGTTTGCTAGATGGCACCGAGGTTCCAAGAATCCTGAACAGAACCGGTTCAAGAACCAGAGCTAATTTGGTGGAAAGAGGGTATGAGTGAGACAGTGAGGACCACAGCTTCTGTTAGTGATGTTAGTAGGCTGTTAAATCAGCAGCAGTGAGGGCAGCATCGTCTACATCATCATCAGGGTTTGAGGTAAAAGCAGGCGTCTGCTATCAGGTGTTGTTTTTGGCTTCAGTATCATCATTAGTTCTTCCCAGAGCTGCTGTGATGTGACGGTAATCGAATTTGACTGAACAGAATACAACATATATATATATATATACACACACACACACACACACACACACACACAAAGAATAACAGTCTAAAATATAAATTTTATTCAGGCTGACAACAGTAAATATGACATAAATCTAATCTGGTTGTTCTCCTCAGTGTCAATAGTGGTTGTGTGTGTGTGTGTGTGTGTGTGTGTTTTTCTGTGTTTTCAGGTTCATCTGCATTCTCCTACGAGGACGAAGGTCGCCCTGCCAGAGGCTCAAAGGCCGCCATCCCTCCACCTATGTATGAGGACTCAGACCGACCGCGTTCGCCGCCCGGACCAACCAGTTCCTTCCTGGCAAACATGGGGTGGGTGGGACACACACACACATACACACGCAACAGGCAGGCAATTTATGTTTTTGTGTTATAACTTAAATTTGTTTCTAGTGGAATTAAAAAAGGCACTGGTATAGAGAAATTTTTAGGTCTGCATTTATTTTGAGTATTCAGAACATAACATTAAATCTGTATGTTTATGTAAATGTTTATCTAAATGACTTCATTACCATCCAAAGTAAGTTTACTGTATATCATTTAACATTTATTACTTTAATTGCTGTTTTGACAAAATCCAGACACATGCGATGCACCAACATGATTTAGATAAAACATGATCTCATTTGATTAATTTTAATAAATTTTTGTCAAAAGGCTATAGATTTGTAGCAGTCGGGACACTCACAGTGTAAGAGTACTGTGATGGCAAAATTATTTAATCAAACATGCAAGTGGTAAATTATAGTGCGGACACAGAGCTTTAGTATTACAACAAATCACACCTTTTAAATCCAGAAGTGTGCTCTCTCTGTCTGCTCCCACAGAGGTACGGTGGCCCATAAGATCATGCAGAAGTATGGCTTCAAAGAAGGCCAGGGCCTGGGGAAGCATGAGCAGGGCCTCAGCACAGCGCTGTCTGTGGAGAAGACCAGCAAGAGAGGCGGGAAGATCATCATAGGTGACGCCGCAGAAAAACGTAAGTACTACCAGACTGTGTGGGTTTTGTTGCTGCCAACATTCTCTTCTCATGATCAATCCTGTACACACCACTCTGCTTTTTTTGTCACTGTTTTGACTTTTCACTTTGCTTTCCTTCAAGTCCTTTTTACCCGTCCACTGCATGACCTGACCTTTGCTTGTGTCGTTTCCAGAGCTCATGTTTGTTGATCTTCTCGCGTGTGTTTTTGCTCTGCACACGTCAGTCACCATTACGGCGTAATTCCAGGATCAGTTAGATGTTTTACTGTGACTTTGTGTGCATGTCTTATCTTTGTACTTTGTCATTTTGTGTGCGTGGTTGTGCGGGTGTGTGTTTGTGTGTGTGACTGAGCAGCAGGGTCCAGCCAGTCAGGTGCTGCTGAGACTTCAGGCGGAGGTTCTGCAGGTTGGCCTCCACTCCCATTTTCTCTCTCCCATTATGCACAGTGTACTGTCCTGCTTGCCTTTATTCTTATTGTGCGTGTTTGCATGTGATTTATCCATGTATGTGTTTATCTATTGTCACTCAAAGGAAGCAGTGATGATAGAAAAGAGTTCTGTAATAAGATATGCCATGGCAATGAGTAGAATAGTTTTGCATGGTTTTCTGCTGGGTGTGTGCTAGTGATGGCCACACTTAATGCGGGCTAACACTGCAGTCCTTGCTCATTTTGATTTCATTTTGGTCAGCTTTGAATCTGGTCTCCTTCTCGAACAGCTGTCCTCCTAATTTGGACTTGCCTGCACTTTTTAACTAATTCTTTTAGCCTATTCTCTTAACCCATAGACAACGTTTACATTTACATGCACAAAATATTCAGTTTTTTGCCCTTATTCCGAAAAGGACAATGTTCCTACTAAGCCGTTTACATGGCTAATGAAAAAGAAAATGAATTTACATGCAGCCTTGTTTGACCGTGCAAACTCAGCCTCCCTCTTTCATTCGTTCAAGAGGTCGGCTTTGCAATATTTACACATATCTAAAAACCTGTTGATATCCAAGTCTTTCTTAATGTTTCAAAGTAGGTGTGTTTCTTATTGTGTGCCTAATTCAGAGTATCCGAACGGAATATGCTGTTTACATGACCCGTATCAATTTCGGAATAATAGTGGAAAATCTGTGTGCATGTGAACGTAGTCAATGATAAAATCCACAATACACTTGGCTTAAAGGCAGAGTTCAACAATTTGGTAAAAGCGCTTATTCACTTTCTCCCGGAGAGTTACATCTCCAGCGCTGACTAAATCCACCTACCAGCAACTCTAAAGCTCTCTAATTAACACGTTATATGTTGTTTGTTTAATCCGTGAAAAACCCAAAGTGTAAAAACGACAATTTGCTGTTTTTACACTGTTTGCCTGGCTGTTTCAGCTAGCTAGCTGAGTTGGGATCGAGAGGCGGCGTCGGCAGGCAGAGAGCATTAAGGCACGTCGAGGTCGCCCCCTCATTTTCATAATGAAGAAATGTGAAAAATGCAAAGGGAAAACAATACAGAAATAAATACAGAAATATCAATTTATGTCACATTTTATCAATTAATGCCTACATCTATTTTTAATCTTTTTGGTACATTTAATGGCATATTCATTTATTTATTGAGTCATTTACTCATTTATTTTTGATTATGGCAGTTCCGGTCCTCCATAACAACAAAACAGGGTTCGTACAAAGCCTTGAAAGTTTTGAAAATGCTTCATTTTAAGCATTATGTTAGGATAATGCTTAAATTAAATTCTTACGGTTAGGAATGTGCTTGAATTTGAGTATACTCCTTGAAAATGCTTGATTTTCAACATAACCTGATGTTTCATCATCTACACAATGACTCATGTAAACCAAAAATCTTTTAATATATAAAATGAAGCGATCCCGTCGTCATATTTGTTTGTCGTCCCCTGGCATTTATAGTAACAATTTAGATGTGACGATAAAGGCTTTGAGAGTCTGGAAACTTTAGGTACCTTAAAAAGCTGTACGAACCCTGTGTTAATTAGTGAGCTTTAGAAGTGTTGGTCGGTGGATTTTGTTACAGTAAGATGGAGCCAGGCTAGCTGTGTCCCCCTGTCTCCAATCTTTATGCTAATAAGTCAACCGGCTGAAAGTGGTATCGATCTTCTCATTTAACTCTGCCAGAAAGCAAATAAGCGTATGTCCCAAATTGTCAAACCTTTGCTTTAAAGATTACAATCCACACTTTCAAAAGGTTTTCTCCACTAGTTTTAAACTGGAGATAAAATGGGTTACCAAGATTTGTGGGCTTTGAAATGAAAACCCTTCTTTCTGGGTGCAGTGTTTGCTCGGTTGGATATCAGACTCATCACTGCTTTATTTTTAGCCAAACTTCTGTAGTTTGAACAAGTTTATTTTTTGAAGGGATTTACAGCCAATCAGCAGGAATCCCTGTTTATCAGCACTGTAAACTAGTGTACAGAATAAGAGTTTAGATGAGAATACATCTCTAGACTCTCTCCCTGTTCGCAAATGGGAGAAGAGGCCAGGACGCCAGGTTCCCCCCTGAGGAACACTTTGTGGCCCCTGATTGCCAGTTTGGGAAGCAGAGTTTGACCAAGGACTAACTGTAAAGTGAATATGTAATGCGTTCTGTGTATGTGCATGTATGCATTTTCAGTGTTCCTTTGACCAAGACATTTATAGTCAGTTTTCTGTGAGAGACCCTTTTTAGAGTGTTCTCAGCAGCATGTATAACACAATAAAAGCAGTGCTTTAAAATATGACGAAAACAGCCAGACGTGACAGAAAAAGTGGATACCACGTCGGCTCAGCAAACAGAACAGTACTTTTATAACAGCTTTTGAACAAAAGATTTTGCTGAATTGTTTCATTTATCGCACGTATTGAATCAACCTCAATACAAAACGATACAAACGAAAAGTTATTGCTACACACCTTCAGTTGCTCCATCCAGCTCACCAGTAGCCTGTGAATATTCTTTTGAGGAGAAAAAAAAAGCATACACGTGACCCTTGTCTCCGTTTCCATCCAACCAGCCGACTCTTCCAAGAAGTCGGAGGCCAACCCGCTCACAGAGATCCTCAAAAACCCGACCAAAGTGGTCCTGCTGAGGGTATGTCTGTGTCTGTAACGTGAAAAATCATTTTTTACACTGTTAGTGATGAGTCCTCGCCTTTATGTTTTACCAGATATCTCACAAAATAGATCACAAACTGCTCATCGAAGACCTACCACTGCTTCTAGACTTTTAAAATTTGCTTTATTAAATTACAAAATGGCAATTCTTTATATGTAAAAATGAGCTTTACTTGTTTTTTGAAAAAAATTGTATTTGAGGTGGCAGCAGTTCCACTGTCCCACGCAGGTAGGCCTAAATGTCTTTGTGTTGCAGAACATGGTGGGCCGAGGAGAGGTGGACGAAGACCTGGAGGGGGAGACGAAAGAAGAGTGCGAGAAATATGGCAAAGTGGTTAAATGTGTCATTTTTGAGGTGAGGAAAGGGAATTGCAAAGCATGATGTGAATTTATTGATCAGACGGGACAATGACATAAAAAGAGCACACTTTTGCCCCTCAGATTGCAGAGGTGCTGGATGACGAAGCGGTCAGGATATTTCTGGAGTTTGAGAGGGTGGAGTCTGCCATCAAAGGTCAGTATTTAGTTAATCTTAGTCTGAATGAGGCCTCTGCTGATAGTTTAACTTATTTTATATTTCTTTAAACCTTGAACACACCAGAAAAAATAAGTCATGACATTTAAAACTTGAATCTTGGTGTGCAGATTGGCAGATATAGGTTAAATGTCCCAGGAGCTCCGGAAACTCCTCCAAAAAATCTGGACCTTTGCTCCAAACTGGAGCCTGCATTTGTCGCCAGTGACACTTCATTTCGGGTCATTTTGAAATCAGAGTGGCATTCTCATATTAACCAGCTGGGTTTTTTTGTTTTTGTTTTTGGTGGGCGTTCAACTTCATGTAATTGCATCACTTTCTTCCTACCATTGTGTAACTGCTCTAATAATGTGGGTGAAAGTGTGTCCCATTCTAAATGGGTTGGCCCAGATCAGGTGAGACTCGGCTCCCTGCGGTGTTACATCATACGCGGCCCGGCGGCCCAGCCGTCTCCCCGCAGCCCCCGGCAGAACCGCGCTTACATCACAGCTCTCAGAAAGCGGGACACACACTCAAAAGAAGGATACGGAGGGCCACAGTCATAAGAAATTATTTTAAAGTGTCACACTGCATGATCTATTTCTATAGATGAGGATGATGATGAAACATTTTATTGCTCCCAGGAGGGAAAGTCTCTTTCCTCTATAGGGAGGTCAGAGGTCATGCTCACACTGTAACCCACGTTGAACCCAGTTACACCTAATTTCCTACTGTGACTGCGTGAAATCAAGTCTTAGGTTGAAATTCATTTATGTTAGCTGTGATTTAAAGTTATTCTGGATATTGTAATCCTTCCACGTTAGGAGCATGGGACCCTTGAATTAGTTTCCTGTAACGGTGGTGAAAGAGACTTATTTAGCCGTTGAAATCATTTTTAATTTGCTCTTGCTCACAGTGAGAGGATTGGTACCACTTTCATGTCTGTCTGCTAATTATGAAGCTATAGCCAAAAGCCAGTTAGCCTAGCTTAGCATAAAGAGTGGAAATGGCTAGCCTGGCTCTGTCCAGACTCCGAAGGTGAAACAATCTGCCACCAGCACATTTAAAGCTCACTAATACACGTTATATCTTGTTTGTTTAATGAAGACTCACAGGAGTCTCCGCCGGTTGCCTGGCCGACCGGCTCCCAGCTGTAGCTTCATATTTAGCGTACAGACATGAGAATGGCATCGATCATCTCATCTAACCCTTGGCAAGAAAGTGAATAAGCGTATTTCCCAAAATGTCAGAACTTCTCCTTTTAAAGGAATATATTGTGCTTTCTGCATATTTACTGCACATGTTACTTCACATGGATGTTTCAGTTTCACTGTGCAGAACGATGTATGTGGAGAGTGTAACACTCGAAGGCTGTTTTCACGTTCATATGAGATGACTGTATGACATCACAACTAATTTTTCAATGGACTAGATAAACTAGATGTAATTTTAAGAAGTTTTGATGAAGTAATTTAACTTGTTAGTATTTTTGTATGTCTTAAGACATGTGTGGAGGGGATCTTTAACTGTCTCTCGTCTGCAGCCGTGGTGGATCTGAACGGACGGTATTTCGGTGGGCGAGTCGTCAAGGCCTGCTTCTACAATCTAGACAAGTTTCGGGTTTTGGACCTCGGCGAGCAGGTCTGATGACAGACACTATGAACACACGTCATCTCCCCACCTGTACATAAACCTTTTACCTTTTTTTTTAATAATTCCTGAACGGCAGTGAAGTGTCTGTATGTAGTGATCTTATAGATTCTTGGTTGGGTTTTTTTTCCTGTGATGAAAAATACCTTTGTGTTAAGACAAAATAAAGGGTATAAACTATGTCTAGTTTACTGTTATCATTATTCCATGCAAATTTAAGTTTGTTTTTGTTGTTGTTTTCTTAATATAGCTAATTATTCTCTGAAATCAGCCTAGTCATGCTGACTGGACTCCAGTTGTTTTCCAGCTTCAGAATGTGAAATATTCCATCCTGGTATAAACACTTTCTAGCAGAAGTCATAAATTAAACTCAAAACTTGCACACATCCTTTCATGGAGCAGCTCCTATTAACCAGGAAGCCTAGTTTCCCTCTCTGAATTTTGTCTGATGTAACACTGGCTCCACCACAGTAGTGGTAACACATCCCCAGGGCCCCATAGTCTTAACTTAGCCCTGATGGATTATGGGAAGGGGACTGGGAAGGTGAATGCAGCCCCAGCCTCATTCAGAACTTATGTAAGTGCGCCAAAAGGGGCCCTGGAGGCTCCAGCGAAACACGTCAGGAAGGATCCCACCGGAGCAGGTTTTAATTCAGATCAGGGAAGAATGGGTTGGATGGAAAAACAGAAACGAGAAGAGAGACCCATTTGCAAAAGTTCATTCCATTGCTCGTACTGCAGGGTTGCAGGGGTCAAAGGTCAAGGGAATATGGATGAACAGGCAGAAACAGGTAAAGACAAGACGTTTGACGGGTTGCGGAAAGACTAAAACGTGAAAGTATTGTGATTCATTCATTTCTCAGGTATTGGTACTAGTGAATACAGAAGACAGTCAATAAGAAGTACCTGGCAAAGTAAAAGTTATCATCATCATCAATAACAAAGATGTTTCAAAAAACTAACCAGGATTGAACGCAATTTAAAATGTATGAATAAATGAATTTGGTGATTTATTTTGGAATAGATGCAGCCTACGGATACCTCTGGTTACTGTACAGTCCACATTATTCCACAGTGGTGAGGTTTCTCTCACTACTGCACTCTTTATTTTATTCAATCATTGTGAATACACTCTTCTAAACCAATTTAATGCATTTAAAACATCAGGAAAAAATGGTGGGAAAATATTCAGGTCCTTTACTTAAATGAAAGTGCAAATGCAACAATGTAAAAGTCCCGCATTCAAAATTCTGCTTGAAGAAAAGAACAGAAGTATTAGCAGCAAAATGTTTTGCAAAGAAAATGGCCCCTGTGACTGATATATTATTATACATTACATTGTTATTACTGATGCATCAATCCATTAGTAGCATTTTACTGTTGCAGCTGGTCGACGTGGAGCTACTGTAGATTTAACTACTTCACATACATTTACACTAGACAAACAAGATAAATCTGAGGGGTCGTGAGACATGGAGTAGGAGAGAAGAAAAACCCAAGTTTTGCTACACAGATCTTTAGTTTTTAGGGACTTTTCTCTAATCTTTTTTTTTGGTAAAATAACATACTTTTACCTCTTTGGTCCCTGAACAGTTATTAAAAATGGAAACAATCGGAGAGGTTTAGAGGAGAGATGTCTCTTTGGTGGAACAGCTAACAGCTCATAGACATCTGAAACGTGACAAGGGGCCACAAGCCAAAAAGGTTGGAAACCACTGGTTTAATCTTAAACAATGTATTGTGTTTAATAAGTTTTTTGTGGGTTTTTGTACGTAAACTTTTAATCTGAGAAGTAACTATGAAATACAGCTGCCAACAACATATTAAAAAGTACAATATTTCCCTCTAAAATGTAGTGGAGTTGAAGTATAAAGTAGCATAAAATGAGAAGTAAAGTACCTCAAAATTTCTGCCTGGAAAAGAACTTCATAGAGATTGTAATTGTTATATATTAGTGAAAGTTCTGATCTCTTTGGATCCCAGACCCTGCTGGGTGATGATGTTCAGCTACTAGAGAATCAGGGAATAAATGTTGTCAAGATGGAACTTCTTGCAACTAACAATTCATTCATAAAGGTCCTCTGAATCTCCACATCAGTGGGATTTAAAGTAAAAACATTATATCTTACAACTTGTAGCAAACCTACCCGTACATACTGTATATCCCACCAAGGAAAATCATTGTTGAAGAATGAGCAACTTTGTGTTTGGAGAGACGCCAATCAAAGTGCATTTCATTACAGACTAAAGACTTAACCAAGTGTTTTCCTGACAAATATGATTTTAATTACCTTATACTTAGCCTCATTTGGATTCACAGCTATAGGGAAAGTTGGCCAAGACAGACAAGCAGTTTATCCTCCTGAGACAAAATACAATCTAAATCACTGTCAAACTCTCAGCATTCGCAATAAATCTTCTTTTATTTGCTTGCTTAAGAAAACAATAAGACATTGTAATGAAATTGCAAAAGCCTGGGCTGAATCAGTAGCAGCAGCTTTTGTTGAGTTTTTGTCAGTCTCTCCAGTAAAAAATAAGTGTTGCTGTAAGTTGAGGGAAGGTGATAATCTTATCCTCTAAAAACCCACAAACTGCATCCGTGTTCCTATAAACTTTACCTTTCCTGCAGTCTTTATCCAAGGCAAAGTTTAAAAAGTGTTTCACTATCAGGACAAACAACGGACACGAAGCAAGTTTGGTTTCACAACCGCAGTTTCTCAGTTCAGACTGCGACACGTCTGAATCCTTCGGACCATAAAGAAAGATCCTAACCTGACCTTGTCCTTGACCTTTCTTTTTTATTCTACTTGTGTTTAAGAAAAATAACCACAGGCACGCTAAATGCCTGAGGAGGATGTTAAAATCACAGCTATACTGCTGTATTGCCCTTTGTTCAGGTGGGCAACAGGAAAGAGTTTGTCACTCTGAGTAATAAATTGCATTAAATAAACAGGATACCAGTTGGAGTGCCATGAAGATGTAGGTTTTCGGGAAAAGGTTGGAGAGAGTTCACATGGCTTTCAAAGAACAAGTCCAAACTGAGGCAACAGAGGCATTTCAGCACACTGTAAAAAGTTGAAGAACTGCAGTAGTTGCTATTTTTTACAGTGCAGCCACAATTTACATGTGTAAGTCCTCACACTGTAGTTAAATACTATATAACTGCTGTAGACAGGAACTTATAGTTTAATGAGAAAATCTTCACCTATACAGTATAGAACTTTTTGAAAAGAGGTTACAAAGTGCTTCACAGAACAATAATAAAAAGCAAAAACTTTACGTTTTCCAGGTGGGGTGTCATCATTTTTAAGATCCCCTCTCTATAAACATTTTCTGGATAAAGTGGAGTATAATAAAAATATATATAATTTTACGGGAGGTCATAAAAGCTCTCCAGGTCCCCCAGCTATCAATCAAACACTATACAATACTAATCCTTTAGTATCTAATGCTGAACTTATTTTAATCTAATTTATCAAGGGAGTCTGGTTCTCCTACATTTCCCTTCCAAATTCTTAATTAAAACATGTTTGGTCAGTGTGGGCTTTTTGATGTTTATACCAAATCACTGTATATAAATACATATAATTATACCCGCTGTGACTCAATGGGGCAACCAAGTATGAGAAAGCAGAGTGAGGTGATGTGAGACTCTGCACGTTTCAGACTCGGACTGAAGAAACTACTGCGGAGCTCATGTTGAGGCAGCAGGTACAGAAAGTGTTGAAAGTGTTTAAAGTAGAATACAATTTCACTTCATCCCAACAAGCGCGCATATTAATACAACCAAATCAGGTTCAAGCATTAAATTGTCATTTTTGTAATCGCAGTTTCGTGTCAGGAAAAATAGCTGTCATTAACAGTCTAATCACGATTATCATTATCCTAAAAAAGTTACATGAATTAAAATTAATATTACAAACAACCGCCACATCTATTCAACTGCTAATAACTTAATGAAGACAGTTCCAATTTAGAAAATAGCCTACATGAAATAAGATAAGGTAAGCTTTATTGATCGCCAGAGGGGAAATTCACATATTACAGAAATACAAAACAGTGTAAAACTGTCCAACGTGGTAGGAAGCAGATAAAATAATAAAGACAACACAATACGAAATTAAGGAAATGGCATTCAAAAGCTATAGCCCACATGAAAATCGTCAAATGACTGCTAACCCTGTAGTCTAAAGCCTCAAGTGTTTGAAAATCAATTAAAATACATATAGAGAGAGCAATAATCAATATACAGAGCATAGATTACTGCTGTGGTTGAAATAGATGAACACAATAAAGCGACTAATTTAAATACGCTCAGAGTTAAGAACTAAAACACAAAATGCCAATAATTATAATGATTATAGACTACATCCTAATAAATGGAGTTTACCACAGAGAGGCGCTGTGGCTGCCTGTGTGTGTGTGTGTGTGTGTGGGGGGGGGGGGGTACGTGTGTATGTCGTCACTGCAGTCACGTTGCTTCCCGGCAGGGCTCGGTTAAATAGCGGATGTGCCCCGCAGACCGGCAGATTAGCCCGGCTCAGCGTGACCTGTAGACACATTGTGAACAGCCCGGTTCATTCCGCCTGAACGGAGGAGGCTCCTGCTGCGCAAACAGACACCGGCTCTATCGTTTTGCCTTCTTTCCCCGGGATCTAAGTTAAGCGGCTCGGTTTCCAAGTTAAGCGGCTCGGTTTCCGTGTACAGTGCGGCTCTTCTGTCCCTGAGGAATGCCCAGAGAACTAACTCAGAACAGGATCCAAAAGATTTGGATTCCCACAAAGGATGGAAAACCGGCACCCCGGAGAGGTAAAATCCTGTAATATTTCTGTGATATTCTCATAATTTTCTTGTCTCATATAGTATCGCCACAGAATGATATTCCCAGTATTGGTAAGTATTATTAGTGTGTCTGTCGTACAATATCATTACATGGACTTCAGTATTGATAATTTTACATTTCAGTGGACAGCTCCTTTTATCTCTTATGGCTAAGTGACGAAGTAGGCTATGGCGGTCAGGACGAACGTTAATGTTTAAGCTCGTAGCATCACATGGCTACTTCCATTCCCGTAATACAGCCGCATAGCGACAAATCAGTGTTTCTATGGACCTAAACAGCGTTTTTAAATCTACATTTTCGTCTTATATGTCCGCTAAAGTTAGTTATGGAAGCTTATGGTTCTGCTGTGATGTATCAGAGTCGCCAGTGCATCTGTCCCACACCTGTCTCCTTGACTCGTCGATTCATTGATTGGTGGTCTTCATCACCACGCGCGGCACGTAACAGCCCCGCTCACCATGGTTACCACAGTGCCTCGCAGCCTGTGTCTGATGCTGTGGAAGCGGTACCTTTTTCTAATTGGTCGGCCGGTAGCGCGTGTGCATGGCGAGACCCTGCTGCTGTCTCGTCTCCGGCTTTATACCAAAGAGACCACAGGGAGGGGGTTATTGATGAGGGAGATGCGTGCTCAGAAAACGGCTGCTGGAAGCACAGAGGTGGCATGCTGTACAGTAGGTGAGATGGAGAGCAGCGAGGTAGGGGAATGATGAACCAGATGTCTGAGGATCTGTTTGTTTTGTTTTTTTCGTTTAAGCAACATGGCTTTTGTGTTATGGAAACAAGATTAGCAGCACTGCGAGGAAATATAAATGAGCTATGAGCGATCGCTGCTGATGCTGGCAACTGCAGCGGTGGAGACTGAGAAGAATCCTGCACACCTGGATGGAAAAAAACAAAAACAAAAAAAGACCCTCTGAAGCTGAGGAAATTTGAAGTTAAAAGTATGAAATGCTACAGAACATATTTTTCATGTAGAATCAAGGCCATGCATTCCCCTGCCCACCACTCCATTCACTGTGTGAATCCAGGGCAGCCTGCAGCGACATATCATATGATATGAAATCTCCCATGGGCCTCAGGGTTACAGTATATTTGGTCAAGTGAAAACAACTCCTCCCGGCTCGTGTAAGCCGGTTCAGAGCACACAGATGTGGTGTGAGGTGAGTGGAGAGAAATAGCTTATAGCTGCAGAGGTGGTTTTAATGAATACATTCAGGAAGGCGGGTTGCAGCTCACCAGTCACCAGTCGTTATTAGTGCCAGCCCTCTGGCTGCCGGCCATGGCCGTCTCAGGTTGCAGATCACAAGATGTTAATTCTGTCCTTGTTTTCTTCTGCTCCTTCACTGACTGAGTTCGGAGTTACATGACCTGTTAAGAAAGGTGTTGACTCTTTTTGCAGTTTTGTAAACAGACACTGTCATCCCTCTCTGCAGCATCTGGCGCCCCCCACTTCGCCAACCCCCCCACCGTCATCGTGATGGTGGGTCTTCCGGCTCGAGGCAAGACGTACATGTCCAAGAAGCTCACCCGATACCTCAACTGGATCGGCATGCCCACCAAAGGTACACAAACTTAAACGCTAGCACAGTCTGTTCAGTTCCTCATCAGTTACACAATGACACTCTTGTTCCTCATAACGTTTTTCCCGGCAGCATCAAGTCACGTTTCTACCTCCAGGAATTCCTTTCATGTTTGTTGCTTCTTCCTTCCAGTCTTCAATGTGGGAGAGTACCGCAGAGAGGCCGTCAAGAACTACAGCTCCTATGACTTCTTCAAGCCTGATAATGAGTGTGCCGTGAAAATCAGGCAGTAAGTTCTATACAAACACATACGCAAGCGCAATTGGAGTAATCTACTGTATATCTTTTAACGATAACACAAAATGAACATCTCCGTTGTCTTTGTTCTTTAGGCAATGTGCCTTAGCAGCCTTGAGGGATGTCAAGTCCTACTTGAAGGAGGAGGGAGGCCAAGTAGCGGTGAGTTTCCCATCATGCATCACATGCTTTTCTAAAACTTTGTCCTAATGTGTGACATGATGAAAACCCATCGTCTTACTAAGCTGTTTCATGTTTCTTTCCAGGTCTTTGATGCCACAAACACCACAAGAGAAAGGCGGGAGATGATCCTCAAGTTTGGCAATGAGAACGACTTCAAGGTAAGTATTACCGTGGCGACCTGAGGAGTCAAGGTGTGACGTCATCAACAGTGCAGCAACTTTGAACTACTTTTCCTTTTTGTGCCCAGATCTTTTTCATCGAGTCATTGTGCGACGATCCCAGCGTCATCGCTTCGAACATCATGGTGAGTCCCAAAGATGGCATCACAATGAATGCATCCCGGTGCTGTGTGCAACAACATTAAATGTTTATTGCTCTCTGGCATTAGGCGTTTGTTTTCCGTCTGACAATCATCCTCCCTGTGCAGGAAGTGAAGGTGTCGTGTCCAGACTACCGGGATTGCAACAAGACTGATGCCATGTTGGATTTCCAGAGGAGAATTGAATGCTACAAAACCAGCTACCAACCTCTGGACCCTGATCAGCATGACAGGTAAAATGATCAGCATTGCTTTTGTCAGGAGGTCTGCAGATGTTCCAACACAAACTCTCCCATTAAACGCTCACCCCATCCTGTTTGCCTCCAGGGATCTCTCCTTCATCAAAGTGATAGACGTGGGTCGGCGTTTCCTCGTCAACCGGATTCAGGATCACATCCAGAGTAAGATCGTCTACTACCTGATGAACATCCACGTCCAGCCCCGAACCATCTACCTGTGTCGGCACGGAGAGAGCACTGACAACCTGGAGGGGCGGCTGGGCGGTGACGCAGGCCTCTCGCCGCAAGGCAGACAGGTAAAAACAGCTGCGGACAAAAGCATGAAACTAGTACAAGATTTTAAACATCATGATGGACAAACTTCTGGTGTTGAATACTGGTCCCTCCCTGCTGTAGTTTTCGGCTGCCCTAGCTCAGTTTGTGGAGGAGCAGCAGCTGAAGGATCTGAAGGTTTGGACCAGCCAGCTGTGCCGCAGCATCCAGACCTCCGAGCACCTGGGTGTCCCGTACGAACAGTGGAAGGCTCTCAACGAGATAGACGCTGTGAGTATCACTTTTAACACACACTATTAGGCCGTATTCAGACCAAATCAGGCACTGCGGTGAAAACGCCAGTCCTCCCATTCATTTGAACGTGGGTAGTGCATTTAGGCTGCGGCGGTGGGGACCGCAGAGGGGCCCTGCAGTGAAAAGTTAAAAAAGAATCCACTTTTGGAGAAACGCAACCGACGCCATGCTACAGTGGCCAATCAGACCAGAAGCCGCCCAGGTGAAGAAGAACGTTGTTTACCTTATAGCATTGTAGCATTCCACTGTTTACCGAGCAACTGTGAAGATGGAAGAGAGACCGATTGGTTGCCGCCGTGATGACTGTACATCAGCTGTACAACCCTGCTGCGAGGGAGTTCAAAGACATTAATCGCAGTGGGTGTGTTCTTTGTTTTCAGGGAGTGTGTGAAGAGATGACGTATGACGAGGTGAAGGAGAAATTCCCGGAGGAGTTTGCTTTGAGAGATGAAGATAAATTCTACTATCGCTACCCTGCTGGAGAGGTACACATACCTAGTCTACAATCACTGGACACCTTCACACACAACAAACCTAAAATACAGAGCATTTATTCTGATTTAGGGTATCTGCTGGGGTTTAGAAATGAGCAAAAGGCGATTAACAACTATGATCCCAGTGTCTAGCCAAATAATCCAGATGATCAGAAATCAACCCTACCTTAGAGGTATTTGGTATGATAAACAACCCCACCCTCTTCACTGCAGTCCTACCAGGACCTGGTCCAGCGAGTGGAGCCGGTCATCATGGAGCTGGAGAGGCAAGAGAACGTCCTGGTTATCTGCCACCAGGCTGTCATGCGCTGCCTGCTGGCCTACTTCCTGGATAAGAGTGCAGGTGGGTACTGAACTACAACTCCCATAAGCCCTGGTATAGTGAGTTTAAAATTAGTTATGATACTCCAATCAGATGTGTGAACCGCATTCATATCTTTGTTTTTCCTTGGATTGGTTGTTCCAGATGAGATGCCCTACCTGAAGTGTCCCCTCCACACAGTGCTGAAGCTCACCCCGGTCGCCTATGGGTGCAAAGTGGAATCCATCTCTCTGAATGTGGAGGCGGTGAACACCCACAGAGACAGACCGGAGGTAATGCCTGATAAACTGAAGTCAGTGTCACGTCCTATATAACTACAGCACTTGGTTTCTGAGTCTAATTGTCGTATGTACGATATTTTGTACCCCGCAGGAGGTGAAGAGGGGCCCTGGCACCTTGATCAGGAGGAACAGCGTGACTCCTCTGACCAGCCCTGAGTCAAACATCAAGAAACCTCGCATCGATGACCTGGACGAGGCTCCGATCCAGGAGCTGCCTCCATCTGTTGCCTCACTGGCACTCTGCAGCCCCTCACACCTCCCTCTGGCCCTGGCTGGACAGGTAATACATTACTGCATCATATATTTAAAACTGCTATGGGTTTCTTCAGGCCAGAACCACATTATTTAGACTCAAGTCACGAGAAGCTGATGTCTCATGCCTAATTAGACCATTTTTTTCTTAGTAAGAGGTTTGTGTTTCTGCAAAGAAGTCTCTTCTTATCAGGATGGAAACCCCTCTGAACAGCATTTATGACATCACCAGACACCAAAAAACATTTCCTCTCTGACAGCCTCTGTATAGACTGCATGTATGTTCACTCACTTGTTTCCCGTCCTCTTTTTTTCCTCTGCTGCCTTCTCCTCCTCTGCACCTTACAGCACTGGCTGGGCAAAGTTTGCCTGTAAGTATTTGCTCAGTTCACTGTCATTGGCTGTCTCGCTCTGTTTATCTCATAACCTCCACTAGCTTCCTGTCGCTGTATCTTTACTCACTTCTGACATTTCTTTCCTTGACTTCCATAATACTTAACTGAGACACACTTAAATCTCACATGTAAATCTAATTGTGCTCAAAATTCTTTTTTTTAATAGTCACATTTATATACGTTGTATTAGTTCTATTCAATTCAGTTTTTAATTTTCTATTAATGAGTCTTTATCATGATAAATGTAACATTTGAGTAAACTTAAATTTTTTGCCAGGAAGTTACAGTAAGTCTGTACTGTTTGTACTGAGGAGTAGCAGCATTGCTTCCCAGCAGTCAGTGAAAAGGGAAAAAAAGCTTTCATACTGTATTTGTTCATAGGGAACTCTCACTTCCCAGTTCACATTCCTGAGATTCCAACCTGCTGTCGCCATTGTTGTCGTCACCACACTCCGCTTATTCTACTACGCTGATTCATGCTGACTGTCCTGTGCTTGTCTCTGTGTTTGGTTTATTTTTGGCCCTTCTTGTCCTGCTTAAAGACGAACCATCCTCCAATATCTGAAAGTGGTTTCACTCTTAGTCTTTCAAAGGTAAACACACTGTAGAGGCTTTGCAGTTGCTTCATAGTTCTGCCAGCAGCCAGCCACATCTCGCACAAATAACAGATAAATATCTGCAGCCCTCCGTAAGTTCTCTCTTAAGTTAGGGTCCACACTAAACGATATGTTGAAACTAGTTAGTTTGATACTAAAACTGTGTTGATGTTTGGTTGCACCACGGAGACGGTTCACCTTAGCTACTCTGGCGTAAAGTCCACACTAACTAAAATACTGTCGCAGAAAATGACGTTTTCACATCCTGTGGCCAATAACATTACCGCGTTGTCTCTCGCAATAGCGAAGAGGCTTAAATTAATCACCAAACAACAACAAAAAGGTACGTAAACTAGGACAAAGCATTATGATTAGGTGATAACTAAACAACCTTAATCTACAGCTAGTGCAAATAACAACGGTGACATAGTGGTGAAACCGTCAACTACAACACAGGGTAATATAACGCTACCCTCTTATTGGGCAGATGAAATTGTACCGTTATAACAAACACATAATGATAACCTTCACTGGCAAACTCTTCCTCATTCTCCAAGTCATCTCACCTTTCAAAACGATGTACCATGCCGACCGCATTTTTACGGAGGACTTTACACCTGCTAACGGCTAGGTGTAAGATTTAAGTTGTAACTTATTCCTACGTTGGAACTATTTCAGCTAATGCAACCCTTAAAATCTTAGTAGTGCGTGAGCTCTGACCTAAGTTAGAAACTACGTTCAAACTAGGCTAACTTACATATAGCTGGTGCAACCCAGTGCTGCCAACTAAACTAAACCAGATTACTGTGGCACAGTTAACTCTTTATAAGTTTACTCTAACTAACTAGCCAGCGGACCCAACTGTAACATGCTAAAGCTAGCTTCCAGTAAATGCACTTGTTTTGTGCTAATCCAATGTGTTAACAATAAAACAATGATCGTTAGTTAGCATGCTAACAAGCTGGCAACATTCACAAGCTAAATTAAAAGGCTTGCTTATGTAATCAGAAAACAGAAACAGAAATGTTTGTTTTTCAAGATGTGCAGCTGCTGACTGCTACCCAGTGTCCTCCAAAATGGCCGGCAAAGTGTTAATTTGCACTGCAGTGAAATCCCCCGTTGAAACTACATCAGACATGACTTTTCTCTTATATTTCTTCTGAGAATGACATCAGCCTTAGCCAAAGTTGGGTCTCCACCACAAACAACCAAATAGTTCTCAAGTAGGCAGCTAAATAAGCATTCAGTGTCAATAAACTTCATTGACTACATGAGGAGAAATGGCATGTCTGCGCTAGTTTTGCTGGCACAGTGGGGAAGTGTGGCTAACGCTGTTGGGGGTGTGTGTGTGAGGATCTTGTCAGCTTCATTCATAATCACCTGTGGATTAACTCTGTTCAGGTACACACACACACACAGTCAGCAAGAACTCATTGCTAGTTTTCACGCCCTCTAAAAATATCATGGATGAAATCAGGGCCTGAGAAAACACAGGTGATGTAACTTGTGGTTTGAGGATTACACTACATGAGTATCATTTAGCCAGGGGATATTTATGGAAGATCACTTTCTTTTGTGGTATTATTGAACTTTTGGCAGCCAAATGTAATGTGTTGCATAGGAAATAGTTGTCACAATACAGAAGGCATCTAAAGTCTTAACACTATTGGTGCTTTTGTGTGTGTGTGTGTGTGTGTGTGTGTGTGTGTGTGTGTGTGTGTGTGTGTGTTTACAGAACCTGAGGAGAAGCTCATCTGGCCGCCATGACGTCCTGCAGCCCTGCCAGTGAAATTACACCGATGTGGCTCAAGAAGCTAGAGTGGATCTCTGACAAAGACTCACTGAAGACAATAACATGAAACAACGAGGAAAAGTAAAATTTGAAGAGTGTTTTTTTTTTTTTTTTTTTTTTTAAAGCAACATCTCTGTCTGTCATATGTAAAAAATCAATGTGGTAACTGTTGTATCATTTTGTCAGCCATGGACACAAGTTACTGTATTGTTCAAAAAGTAGCATGGTTATTTATTTGCGGTCCTATCCGATATCTTTCTCTCTGAGACTGATGAATCCGTTAGACTGGTGCATACTGGATGGCTCTCTGGGGAAACCAGTTTCTTCTGGTTTATTACTTTGGAGAGACCAAAGACCAACCCTCATGCTTAGATAAAACTTTCAGCTCATCCCTTTTTCCAACTTATGGTTATACTTTAAAAAAAAAGAGGATATATCATGGATATAACATTTATACATGTTTTTTAAAAATGTGTGCAAAAGAAGAGCACCAATGATTTAATATGCCGACGCTACAAAATAAGTGATTTTGCACAGTGAGGAGACATTTTTATGTACGTTTGGTTTTTGTGTCTGTGTTTTTCATGTCATGTTACTTCACGGTGAAGGAGGTGATATTTTTTGCCGTATAGTGCCTGTAGTGCTTGTTTTGCAAGCCTGACGCCGCTTCTCTTTCCATTTCTCTGGGAGTGAATGCTCGGGGAGAAGCACCACATTTCACCTAATGACTTCACATATCATTTCAATATTTTACTTTTCACAGTTTCAATATTTATTTTTCATTGTGTTTAACTTCAGCGCTACAGCACAATGCTGATCATTTAACACGTTTCCACTCCACTGATGGGAAACCTAATTTTCAAGTTTATTTTCCTTTTGCTGTCATTGTCTGCTCTGCACAAATGTAAGCACCTATATTTTTGTTATAACAATGCGTGCTGTTAATAATATCTTTGTAAATGTGAGTGTACATACAGTATAACTGGAGATGGATGGGAAATGACTTTTAATGAAAACGTGTGTTTTTGTACTAATGTGTTGGGATTGATTGGAAAACGCGATCTGTTGAGAAAGAAGCTGCCGCTTACCTCTCTCAGTAAAACTTTTGTTAATGTTTGCTTGAGATACTTGAAATTTTGTTTTTTGTAAAAACTGTTTTATTATATTTATTTTTATGTAGTTTTGGATGACTGCTTGGAGCAACCTTGTTTTAATCTGAGGACTATGCATGAGAGGACAGCATGTTGTACAGTTGATTTTGCATCTGCTGGACCAATAAATAAGTCCTGGAAAATATACAGTGCTTGTTGTTTGCTTATTTTAATTGCCCAACATTAATATTCTGTCTATCTTTTTCTGTGTTTCCAATTATGGTGCTAATTTGCAGTGGACACAGCGTGTAATGCCACTCCTGCCTTCACTGTCACACCCATTCACAACATCCATGAGTCACACACTGCGAGTTGCCTGCTGCTTATCAGGCACGTCGTGACTGGGCACATTTAGGATGTTGCTGTAAAATTGCATCAGAGTGGATAATAAAAGAACCCTTTCCAACAAGATTGAGCACAAATTGAGGCCTTTGTACTCTGACGCATAGTGGTGATAAATTCAAGTTCCATGACAGATAAAAAAAAAAATATTTAAGGGCAGAGTTGGTGAAAATATTGACTGATGATAGCTTCACCAAATTATTTAAAGAATTTTTGGAATGACACATTTATCTACATTGTGTTTCTGAAATGATACAAAGGTGCAGAAAAATTGGGCTACTAACATGTTACAAAAGCACTAGAGGTATTAACACATCACAAGCCTATATATCTTATTCAAATCACAAATTAGCAACACATGGCTTGGAAGTTAGCTTTAATGTGACGTATGTGGCCGACCGTTTTGAGGATTGCCTTGGAATTTGGTACGTCCTCAGGGTGAATTGTAACAACTTTGGTGATTCCTTAACTTTTCATCTAGTGAATCAATTTCAGTTTGTCCAACACATACTAAAACTTATGACATTCCTGTCAGCCTCAGCTGTACTTAGTGTTTAGTGCTAATTCGCAAATGTTAGCATGCTAACACACTGAACTAAAACGGTGAACATGGTACAAATTACTGCTAAACATCTGCATCTGCATGCTAGCATGAGCATTTAGCTCAAAGCACCACTGTGCCTAAGTACCTCACCAAGCCATTAGCATGGCTGTAGAATCTTACTTTGACATACTTTAGCAGACAGTTGAGCATTTCGTGCAAAGTTCAGTACAAACTGTTGGCCATTTTTGATTTAACCCTACCTTTTAACAAACCAAAATTACATGTGAAATTAATCAGAGAAGACTAATGCAATGAGTTTGGAAAAGTTTGCTATGTTGCAAATTTCTGGAACTCCTACATTACTCATGGTCCTCTATCAGATCATCATCAGGTCAGTGTATTCTAGCAGGAATAAAAGAGCTATTCAAAAAGAGTGAAACATGTACAGATGGTGGTGTGATGGTTCCAGTAACAGCTGAGATCACAAATCCTTTAATTTAAAGTTTTTTGATGTTTTCAAATTTGAAAATGGCAGTGGCTGTCAAAAGTTGCTGTTTGATTGAAGCCTGTTAGAGCATGTTTTAAATGATTTTAAAAGTTACTATTACAGTACAGTATTTGTTGTACACTAACTACCAAAATAGTGTACTGTCAACATAAAAAAGTATACTATGTACTAAACCATCAGGAAATATTCCAAGTAAATACTTTATAGTATGGGTATACAGTACAGAATTGGGCTAATCTTGATGCTAACTGATTATTGACATAAACTGACCCTCAAATGAGCCAAGCATTTGCCAGTCTAGATGCGATACATGGTGGCATGCCATTTTCTCTCCTTCTCTCTGTCTCTTACTCACTCACTCACTCACTCACTCACACATACACAGACACTCTGCATTTGCCAGCTGAATGTGGTATTTCCTCAAGTCTGAATCGTGGGCAGACTGAGTGTCTTGGCTCAGAGTGGTCATCCTGTGGAACTGGCTATGTGACTGCTGTCAGGTACACCACTTACTGCTCTGCCTCATTCACACACCCACACACACACACACGGACACACATAGATACACACATGTGTATGTGACTCCTGACAGGTTTACCTTTTCCTCAGCACTCACAATGTCACTGAAACTCTAAAACCTACTTTGCATTCTAACTTTGCATATTGTTTGCCATTGATATTGCGCCACTTTGCCCAATCAATTATTTATATGCACCATTGTGATGTTTTACTTGCTTTTCTCTTCCTCTTGTTTGACTCTGAGACATGAACTTCATAAAAAGAACATTATAAATTGAATTACTGGTGACTCAGCTGTCTAAGTAGTCTATGTGTTGTCTTCAACCTAAAGTAGACTTGCATGGGTACTGGTGGTTATGCTGGTATGTGTGTGTAATCTCTGTGGGAGAGAGGAGTTGCTGTGTCAGGCATATGAACAGTACGTGGGCTCGGTGTTAACAGGCAGCGTTAAGCCAGCAGCTCCACAAATAGCTTCCTAATTCTGCGCTGACGAAGGATCGTGCGCGTTCCCAATCGCCCAGGTTAAAGGAATACAAAGAGAGAAATGGAGATTGGCCCAGTTGGTGAATGGAGTTGAATATACCAAAAATATTTTGCCAACATCTACACACACTGTTTCTCAGAATGATTCACCATCACCAGGTGACATGTCTTACTCTCTATCTTTGTAGCTCCTTTAACATGACTCAGCAGCTCGTCCTCCTCTACCTGCTTAGCCCTTCCTAGCCGGTCATGTGTCCCCATCCAATTTGAACTCAAAGTAATCTTGACTGCTTGTATCCTTTACATACAGAATATATACACACACTCATGTACAGCCATATACAGACACGCATACACCCAAACATAAACTCTTTGACCCATATTTCTTTCTTTAACATTCAATTTTGTTTTGTTACCTAAAGGGGCAAAAGTCAACTCATAACTTAAAATGAATGTGACATATCTTCTAGTCCTATCTACCTATCTATAGTCTGTCAAAAGAATACACTTAAACAAAAGAAAGACAACAGGGAAAATCCAAAACACCCCCCCTCCCCCCCATATACATAGACAAATATGAAGCAGTGTGTTACTACGAAATAGTATATGTGTAAATTGACCTTGTGTTTTTTATTTCCGTTTTGCAGAAAGAAAAATGCATTAGAAGAATGCATTACCTCCACTATTCGTGCGGTGGAGTGAAAACTCATCCCTCCCTTTGTGCAGGGGCCATTGATGGGGAGATTTTGTGCTGAATGGAGAGGATAAATCATTCAGCGGGCCTTGAATTGAGCAGAGCAGATTAAATAGACCATGTGTTATCCCTGACTACACTGGCGCTGAAATAAAAGCCCTTTTACGTGATCCTCTGCCCAATTCCATCATCGTCACAAACTGTCGACTGTCTTACAGTGGTGAGTCATCCTAATGTTTTGTTTTGTGTCACGTTGCATTGGTACATTATGGATTTCACAGAGAGCATCTCATTTGTCAATGCTTTATAATTATTACAAATACAAGGTTACAGTGTAGCAGATAGTAGGGCACAAAAAAAAGGAAAACTAGTTTGAATATGAATATCGGTGGTTCAGAACTATTAAATATAATAAAACCAACTGTTAAACTCCAACTGTTTCAAATATAATGGAACAAATGACAAATCCTATAAAACTAAACTTAAAGTTGGCTTTCAATTTTAGACATCAGAAAGTGGAGGGTTATGTTTTGAGTGGATTGTATGACCAGTTATCAGTTTCTTTTATGTAAATTAAACTGAATGCCGCTTTTGTGTCACTTATACAGAAAGTTCCTCTTATCACCCACTGAATCATCTTACGTCCTCTACTCAGTTTCATATATTCTCAGTAAATATTCCCCTCTACTGTACTACACTTTTGTAAAAAAACACTATGAAAATGTCACTTACACTTAAAAAATACTGCCTAAAGGAGTGCTGAGACCTTCATAGGCAACATATTGTGAGTATGTTGTATGGGTGTGTCTTTCAGTGTGAGGCTAGCAGCTACAAAACAGAAAGTCTACATTTAGAAGCAAACAAAGCAGTTCAAAACCATGGTGTTTTGAAGATATGACATGGTGATAGAGATTAAAGGGATGAGATGTGAGGCAGAACAGGCAGGTATACTGTTAAGCAGCTAGGAGCTAGCTACGTTTGTAGCTAACTAGCTAGCTTACAGCTAACGCC
This sequence comes from Maccullochella peelii, assembly GCA_002120245.1. NCBI lineage: Eukaryota > Metazoa > Chordata > Actinopteri > Centrarchiformes > Percichthyidae > Maccullochella > Maccullochella peelii. The sequence continues at coordinate 23,971 of LKNJ01004395.1, forward strand.
TGTACAGTCGGTACATTGGCGGTTTGGGGCAAATAAACACAGACTGCACAAATGGTCCAGCGGTCAAATTCGTACGAATCATACTTCGCATTCTGTCTTAACGCAGAGCAGTTAAGAGTTCTGTCCCCTAGCTGTTACAAGCTGGAAAGCTATTATTTTTCCCCCCTGAATATAAATATCACTGGGAAATAAAGGTTGAAATTCCAACACTGCCGTTACCTTGAATATGCTGTTAAAACCTGAGCATAACTTCACTAGGTCACTAGGGATACACATTTGAAACTTGTACCTCTGTAAGGACAATTTTATTTGTTGTTGGCATTACTGCCTTTATTGGATAGTGTACAGGGGAGATCAACAACAGGAAGCATATGGAGGGAGAGGGGGATGAGAGGCGATAAAGGTCCCTGGCTGGATTTGAAACCGGGATGTTGCGGTTACATGGAATGTGCTTGACACTGCAGGGAGCCCAGGACGCCCCTCAAGAGAGAATTTAAAATAAAAAAAATAGCTAATTTAAGAATAGAGGACTGGGTGCAATGGAAAGTATTATGCATTATTAGGCATTAGAACTTAAGTCAAAAGTAATTTGTTTTGTTATTACTTTTAACTGGGAGCAATAAATAAAAATATAATCAGTAGTTAGTAATTGATTACTTATTTCCTGTTTTCCTGTCATTGGTGCTGGTTTGTGAACCTAAACTTTATGCCAAGAAGTGCAGTAAACTTTGGCACAAAGTTGCAGAGACTGCTGCCGATGTTGGCATTCATCATCCAACTGTAGTGTGGAAAGAAGAACTCAATCACATTGCAGCAGATATCTTCACGCTGTGTGTGATTGCCTGTGTGTCGATATCCAAGCCCTAAACCAGTTTCTGAGGAGGACTGCTGTGATCACGACGTAATCTCATCTAAATTAGACAAGCAGAATAGGTCAGATTTAGGTGCCAGCCGCCTTGGCAGTCGACACATTAACATCATTCCCTTAGGGCTCAAATAGACACTGGATTAGTCGCTGGACTGAAGAAGAGCTAAATCTCCAAAGGAGAAAAGTTGCCATGGTGGCTACAGAGTGCTCTTGACATTATTAGAGAGGCTTACTTCCTGTTATATCGGTGTCCTGACTCTTCCTAATTCCTCATTAAGTTAAAGGGTTAGAGATAGCTGACTAATAGGACAGTCCCGGGCTGCAGACACGACAACATTACGAGAGGAGAGAAGGCAGTGATATATTGCTTTAACATCAGTGTTTTTAATGTGGCTGTTTTATTTGAATTTGTATTATTTTATTTGCATACTGTATGTTTTGTCTTATGTATTCTCTTTAATTGTCAAGTGTATTTGGACCATACTGCATGGTGATTCTGCACTTTAAATAAAACTGACTTATTAAAAATGATTGAGAGAAGATGGGGAAAGAAAAAACACAAGGACAGATCAGAAAAAGTAACGGGAGGACGATGGGAGAAGTTAGATGGCTAGGCAAGAAGAGGGAGGGAAAGAAAAGATGAGGAGAGAATAGGAGGTATGAAGAGGACAGGAAAGGTGAGAAAAAAGATGAGACGAATTCAGAAGAAGTGGAAAAGGATAGACAGAAGAAAAAATGGCGTTCTTTGTATGCGAGCAAAGTCACGCCCACTTGAATTCATCCCTCCTTCTTCTACCCCTCTCTTCATCTTCCTCCCCCTCTTTTTCTTTTCCGCTCTACATGAATAATTGAGAGAGAGTGATGTGTGGAGGCTCACGTAGTCTCAGCACAACAGAGGGGGGAGAAAACTCCAAGGCGGAGTAATACCACTGGTGGGGAGGGAACTAAAAGCAGCAGTGGCGATGAAATTGTTAGACACCTACATGTTGATACATCTATTTCCTCCTCTCTGAAATCGGAACAGTGAGGAAAGATGATGAAAACATGAAGGGTTTCAAAATGCATAGTAATAATGTACATACGCACATTTCTGAAATAGTCTAATTGGTGGATTTAAACCTCATTGGGTGGAGTCATTTATGCCACCTTGCCAACATTTTGAGACTTTTGATGACTTCATTTCCTCTACAGACAATTGTAGCCACTTTGTCTGGCCATAGCAAATATATTAGTGTTTTCTCCTGATGTAAAATCCAAAATGATGAAAGAATGGTGTTTTCCATACACACTTCAGCTCTACATTAAGAGCCAATATATTGTCATTTAATTTGGGGCATGATGTCATCCAGGGACTTTTTTAGCAGCTATTTTCCATGGGTCAAAGTTAGTAACCAGTGTAGTTAAGGCTAAAGAAAAATGCTCTGGAGGCAGGAATAATCTGATAAAGGAATCATAAAAACCTTGATGATTCTTCAGCAAGTTTGCAGCATACCTCTAACCAACTTTAAAGCAGTACTAATTGATTTATTTGGCCACTTGGGGCAGCAGAACGAGCTGTAGACACAACATTGGCATATCACCTTATAAAAAAAAAAGCTGAAACTTGCTCCTTGCTCCCTTTTACGACTCGACGTCCATTTGAGTGCTTAAAGTCTAATATAAAGCAGAGAAACACATAGGTATTGCTTTTGCTGTTTAGTTGTCATAGTGAAACTATTTTTGCAGAACAATACCATGACTCATGGGACAGAATCTGGAACAGTGTAGGGACATTTCTGGTGAATTTTAATTTGGCGAGGCAAGGTGACAAATGCTTCCTTTTTCTGTGGCGGCTTCTGGAAACATTGAACAGCTTTTATAGGGCATATAATATATTAGTTGACTTTTGATGCATCCATTTTTGCTGCATTTTGAACCTAGGATGGGTTTCCAAGTCAATGGCACTACAAACAGACTCTGGTCCATGAGCTAATATTGGACCAGAAACAGGCATTACAGTTCATGGACTTACAGTAAGCAATCAGAGCGCCTCCTGCTGCTCCTGCATACTTTGGACCGAACGTGCAGAGAGGTGTAACTCAAGCTGTAGGATTATTTCTGCCTCGGGGAATGTTTGCATAGCTAAAAGTACAATTGGTGGTCACATGGAAAACATTCCACTGCCACTGAATATTTGACTTTTTATATAAGAATATTGATGACCATTGACCTCGTAGCCCAACATTAACCTCCTCCATGCCACACTCTGCACAAGGTTTCACTTGATCCCCCATTACTAATTAAAAGTATGCATGTGTGTGTGTGTAGTGATGCCATCTCTGGTGAGAATCAAGGATATTGCAGTCTGCATATTTGTCATTATTATATAAAAGAGAAATACTGGATAAGTACCATCTCCCCAAAAAGGATCATCGGATTGTCTAGCCTGTGAGTCAAAGTGAGTGTAGACTAAATGTGGGCACTAATTTGTGTCTGGACGGGACTCACTGAGTGCTCAGTGAGAGGAAAAACACTGGAATGAACTGAATTTGCCTCCGCTGGTCACCCAGGCGGATGAGGTGACGTTTCCTCAGTGCACAGAGTGTTCATTGTGTCAGGGTTGAAGAGTCCGGGTCCAGGCCAGTGTCGAAGTTCGGACCTCACCGCCGACACTTAGTCTCCAGTGCACCGGCTTTTCTGCTGAAATCTAACAGGTTCGAAGAAATTCACTGGAGAAGATCAGAGTTTTATGCAATTAGTTTATTCTTTTGACAGAGATAAACCCGAGTTCATCTCCGGAAAGCAAATGAAAACAGCCTGACTGTGCACTTCTTTTATAGGGGTAAGACAGGAGCTGGTAGGGCACTAATGAGAGAGATGAAAAGAAGCCGTGCGCACGTGGCCAGGGCACGCAGTCTATACAGCGCGACAGTGAGACTATAAATCACACTAATGAGGGATAGCGAGGTTGGATAGCGACTGTAGTCGTGGCATAGCGTTATCTAGAGCTGTACATCTAGCATCAGCGAAGCCAAGCAGTGGCATAGCATAGTCCCTAATGATATACTAGCAGTAGTGAGGCCTAAGAAGTGGAATAGCATAACTTATAGTCTGGAATCTCCCTAATGATATAAGTTTTGATTCCACCACACCTGCAAGAACCCCTTAACTCCTCTGACTACACACAGTGTCTCTTATACATGCAACACTTAACATTTGATATAGATACAAGTAGGTAAGTAAGTAAATAAGCATTAATACATTGACTTTTAGCTATTACGTTATAATAACAGTACATGTGGTTTACCACAACAATTGATTCTGAGTGGCCTCCAGCTATTGTGTTTGTACCTGTGTGTGTTGTATTCCAGTAGCAAGTCCATAGATAACATGACATGCAGGTTCAACAGTGAGGAAAGGAACATTTTCACAACCAAACAATAAAAATCTCGAATAAATTGCAGTGAAATCGATTGTAAAATGACCCCAGAAGGTGACGATTTCATAACACACTGCATGTTGCAGTTGGAGATGACTACAATTGCCATGTAAAAATGAATTTTACATAACAGACCAATGTCAGCAGCATGAAAGGACAAACATTTCACTTAATACCAGGCGGTATACAGCTTGAAAATTTTCAATTCAGCAAGGTAAAAATATAAAAATTAGGACACTTCTTTTGACTTAATATTTTTAGTAGTTTTTCCAAAATGAAAATATTTTTGCAATTAAATATCAAATTTATATATATGTATTTAACATACAGTATACTGTACATATTCAATATTTATATGTAATTTTTTACATAATTAAATTAACTCCTTGCTGTAGAAAGTTCTGTTATCTCACAACTTGCAAACTTTTTCACTTTTCCTTTCATGCAATCCAGTACAACTCCACATGTTCTACTTTATTGCTTCTAATTTTCTCTTCTCGTGTTGTATTATTGGTGACCTTAGCCCATTTTCCCACATGGATCAATAACAGCTGGAAATCAAACCAAAACAAACCAAAAAAGCTACACACACACACACACACACACACACACACACACACACACACACACACACACAAACACACACAAACACACACACGTTAAAAAGTTTTCCTTCACTTTTCATTTGGGTTTTATTTAAACACAAAATCGCAGTCATCCAAGCCTGCACAGTGGTCCTCTAACCCAACCTAAAAATACAGAGGAGGGTGAGGAGCACCCTGGGGTGAGGCAGATTTACGTCAGAGATGCAAAGCACCCATGGAGCCAATTGTGCCACCCGGTCGTTCAGTATGCCAACAACGGCTCGCTGTTTACACTTCAGGTTTTTAGTTAATGATCTTATGCAACTGTAGAGCGGCTGGAGGTTTAAGGGTCACTCGATTCTGACATTACTGGTAGGGACACGTACAGTTTAGTGCTAGTGATAAGAGTTGGACAGGCAAATCAAGTTTTCTCCTGGTACTGCCTGTTTTAACATTACATCATTTTAACAAGTTAACATAGCTGGCGAGCATTAAGTACATTTCATTACATAATACTTTCAATAAGCCTCAATAATATGACTTTAGAGCACTGACTCGGAGGTCATCTGTTTTCCAAACTTTACTGCTGAGACTTTAACCCTTGTTGTCTTGAGACATTTGGGCAGTGTTGAATGACAGTAATCAACTTCTTTATTCTGAGAATGCTGTAATAGGATTTTGAAATACCAGTTGCTAAACTTGTTCAAGCTACAGGGCTCCCAAATATCCACCCCATCTACAATGTGTACAAGAAATCGAAAAACAATGTAGGACAGGTCAGATTCCCAGCCTTTTTGTTTAACCTCACATACAGCCCTATCAGATGAACTCAAGTACTCCTTCATTGACACCCCCTCATGTTCCAGATGTGCTCATTTTAATTGATTTAAAACTGGATGTTATTCAACACTATATAAAAGTGGATATTGTTACAATAACGTATTCATACGCATGAATTGTCGAAGTTTGCATTCATGCTGGTACCACGTTGAGTTGGTACTATTTTGACTGTTTATAGTATGTAGCAAGATAGTTAGCTAGTAGTAGTAGATCACTAACTATTTAAAACAATGAAATCACATCCGAAGTGAAACAACAAACCAAGCAAATCAAGTGATGAGCTGAGCGCTCCGCTGACCTGTTGAACATGTTTCTTGCATTATGCACACAGCCTGAGTATCAGTCACCAACATTACTAGACTACAAGAGTGTGAATGGCAAAGATGAGATACTGTGTGAAGGCACTTCTCCACTGTGAGATTAAGCTGCATTTTTGAATGGTTTGAACTCAGAGGTCAGAAATGATTTCAAATGTGAACTTTTTGCCCTGAAGGATTATTGAGGAGTCGGTGGAGGAGCACAGAACAGGATCAGGATCAGAAATGCTTTACTGGCAGAACTGCTTGTACCAAACACTCAGTGATTTGTAAAATCGAATTTCTCATGTCTGCTGCCACAATACCTGATACCCAACTTGACCTCCAGTTGGTTGTCGCTGCTTGCGTCAGAGGTACAAATCCCCGAATCAATCTGATTAATTACAAAAGAGTTGTATTGTCCTGAGCTACAATGCATCATTCTTTTTGAGGAAGTACTTCATCTGAAACTGTGTGAAACACAAAAGACAGGCTCAAAATCAGATTCCCTTGATGCTGGAAAGAAATGATGATTCTGATTGTGCAGTTTCTTTTGTAACAGATTGACATAACTGAACGTCTCTAGTTGCGAAGCCAAGTCCCAAGTGTTGCAACAAGTCACTTCTGCAAATGTAAACTCAGCTTATACTGAGGCTGATCTTCAGTTCACAGCCATTTATTGCCCCCGTTTCCCTGAGAGAATATCATGAGCTCCAGCCTTTACAGACTGTTAAACTCACATATTACCAGAACATTTCATGTCAGAGCTGAGAGCCAAAAAAGACTAAATAAACCAAAGCTAAAGCTAACAGTAGCCGCAGTGCCGTGTGTGAACTCGTTAAGCTGTTGGTTGGTGACTGGTTGATGACTCCTTCAGCGTCACAGCAAGTGGATCATTCCGGGAAACTTTTAATCTCTCTGATCTTCTGTTCTCTCAGCTTTAGGGCAGCTCTAATGGTCTTACCCAGGATCCTTTACAAACCCATGCAAATCTGCATATCTCTGCAAAGCACTTTTCACATATACACAGATGCAGACTACAGTGATCCTGTATCCAGTTAATTAACTGGTTAATTTGGTGATCTGCACATGTTTTTATGAATAACGTACTACTAGTTTGGACACTGAGAGCAAAATAATAAACCAAAGGCAGATTTTGACATCAAAGAAAGAAAAAAATACTTTTTTTTCTAGACCGCTCCACCTGCAGTGTGTCATCAGGTTTGTCTTTGTGGCAGGTACTTAATCCTGAACATATCATGACAGTATCTGCTCTTAGCTGCTGTATATCCTCTTAACTCGCAGGAAACACGGCCCACTAACATAACCCCGATCTCTAGACGAGGCATTAAGTACAACATTCATCGCATAAATATGACATTAAGCTTTAATTTTTTATGCTGCTGTCACGTCTTCAAAGTTACAAACTGTGGCAGCATTCACAGCAAAGACCTTAAATGTCTCTCAGCCAAGCAGTTTCATTTTCAAAAGCCCAATGTGTCACCTCAAGACAACAGTTTGTATCCTGAGATTTTTGTGCAATTTGCAAATTTATCAAAATCTAGAAATGACTTTGCCCACAGAGACCATGATACTTGAAAGTATGTATTGTAATGTAAAGTCGTACTTTTTTAAACAAATGAGGACAGAGTCCAAGTGCAGCAGTGTCTTTGTAAGGGTACCATATAAAGCAGGACTATTCTCAAATTCTGCACCTATGACTTGCAAATATAAAAATATAATTATCTTGTCTCAAATGCAGAATGATCCCAAAGCGCTCTCTGAACATCTGCATGTGGTTACATAAGATGAAAGCTGCAGGCACAGCATCCCAACAGATCAGTGAAGACACAGAGGCTATGCAGAGCATGTGTAGGAAGGGACAGAATCAATCATTCAACAAATGAGATGCTAAAATTATTAACTTTACCTCATTAAGTAAATAGAGGAAATATGATTTTTCATGTCACCTAACAACTTTTTATGTCCATATTGGTTTGACTTTCTTAAATCAGTCAATTTTAGCAGCAGCAACAAGGCTAAATTTCAAAAAAGAGGTGTAGCTGTCAGTTATATTTTTACCCATACATCCATTTTAATTGAAAGCAACAAGTTCAAGCCTGTTCTGTTAGTTGTAGATAGGCAACCTGGGAAATTAAGTAGAGTAAGGCAGGTTGAGTGGGTTCACTAAGTAACATAATGTCACGGCTGAGAGTTAAACGAACCCAGGCGCAAAACGCAGACTCAGTGAACCTTGTAAATGAATGGTTTATTTGCAAGCAGAGGAGGAGAAGCGAGGTGAATGTGCCAGCTGGATCCAGGCAGAGGAGCGAGCAGTCGGGAGGAAGCAGGTGAGTAGATGAACAGGAGCAACCAGGGAAGATAGGCGCGTGGGTGAGGGCTGGCTGCAGGCAGGTTACCGAGTGAAGG
>LKNJ01004396.1:375-37521 GCA_002120245.1 Maccullochella peelii
TCCTCTCCTCTCCTCCTCTCCTCTCCTCCTCCTCTTTCCTCTCCTCCTCCTCTTTCCTCTCCTCTCCTCCTCCTCTCCTCCTCCTCTTTCCTCTCCTCCTCCTCTTTCCTCTCCTCTCCTCTGCTCTCCTCTCCTCCTCTCCTCCTCCTCTGTGTTAATGTGTCACCATGTTGGTATGTCAGTTTGTGAATTAGATTCCTAATTGTCACTGCAGATTAACTGACCTGCTGTCAGATTACAGGTTAACCCAGCAGAGGAGTGTGTGTGTGTGTGTGTGTGTGTGTGTGTGTGTGTGTGTGTGTGTGTGTGTGTGTGTGTGTGTGTGTAGTATAGTATCAACTCAGTTTCACCAAACTTCATTACAAAACATGTTGAAAATAAAACTTTAGACAAATTCTTCTTCTTTGGTCAAAATAATCTGAGCTCACGTGGAGCCGCTGTGACCTGGCAGTACTACTACTACACATTACTGTATTATAGTATATACTATGCATTACTGTATTATAGTATATACTATGCAGTACTATGCATTACTGTATTATAGTATATACTATGCAGTACTATGCAGTACTACACATTACTGTATTATAGTATATACTATGAAGTACTATGCATTACTGTATTATAGTATATACTATGAAGTACTATGAAGTACTATGCAGTACCATAAACTGATGGCTCTCAGGATGAAGTTACCAAAAGTACCTTAAAGGTATTAAGTCAGGCAGGAAAACACCAAACATCACAAAGTGGTGTTTTTTATTCCTCAGCACACGAACTGGTTCCTGCTGGACTCTCTGATCCGGTCCGGACTGAATGAGCTCACCTTTACAGCGCTTCAGCTGCAGCGAGGACCGACAGCGTCACCAGCTCCGTCCAGCCAGCTGATTGGACAGACCGATCTGTCATCTCACACACGCACACACACTCACACCTGTCTGTCTGTCTGTCTGGGTGTCACGGAGCTGCGGTTTGAGCTGCTGGAGGTTTTTTCTCTCCGCTTCAGTCCGCGGTGAGTCTCACACGGGACTCATCACGACCCCTCACCAGGACTCATCAGGACTCATGAGGACCGTCTCTGTTTAAAACACGTTCAATCAGGATTTACACGCAGAAAAACAGCTTTTTATCTTTTTTACTTGGAGAGTCTGCAGCGCGCATTTACGCACAGCCTTGCGCAACACGTGCAGCCTGAAAACGAAGATCTCCGCATTATTTCAGCGCTCGGATCCTCAGTGAGTTCACGTGTCGAAGCCGTTTCACAGATAATAAATGATCAATATTCAGGCGGGCAGTTTGGAGACCTGCTTACTGACAGAAGGTGCAGGTTGATGAAGTTTGGAGGGTTTTTTGAATGGAGTATGGCGGGTAGCAGACAGGTGAACTTCTTAAATCCTGCAGTAAAAGTTAAAATACTACATTTATATTTTGCTCGTGTTAATGGAATTTTAGGAAACGAATTTCGGATTTCTGTCAAAGAATCTGCTCGAGCTGCAGCACAACAAGATAAATATATATAAGATATATTGTGCTACTGGAGCAAACCCTCCCAACATTTAAACTAATCTTCTTTAAACTAAAAGTTATTTCAATCCAATATTCCAGTTTTTAAGAGAATCCATCCTGATATATTTATATTTTATCTGTAACTGAATCTGTAAAAGCAAAATGATTAATCACTTTCTCTGATGTTTCACATTTGGTTAAATAATTGTAATGTTTGTAGAATTCCCATAATCCTTTAGGGACTTACAGTCTGCACACATGGTGACTTTTACTGTTGGACTAGCTAATACAGAATACGGCCACAAGTATGTGGACACCCTGTCTGGGTCTGTTGGAAAATCTAAATGCTGCAGCACATATTGATGTTTTAGAACCTTCCTGGTTCAACGGGACAACATGTCCTCCTGCACCAAGCAGCTCTGTAAAGAACTGCTTCTCCTGGAACCCCAACCGTGAGCCAGACCTGATCCCCAACATCAGTGCTGGACCTCGCTGATGTTCTGGAGTCTGAATGGGAGCAAATCTCTGCAGCAGGTTCAACATCAAGTTCCACTGTCGCCTGTGGGTTTAATGTGAAGGTGTCCACATACTTTTGGCCGTGTAGTGTAGAAACTGTCTTCTTTTCCACGTAGTTAAACGTCTGAGAGAAAGTGAGAAAGTTTGGACCTTAAAATGTGAAGTGTTGATCATCACCATATCAACACACAGTCAGCTGGCACTGCTGAGCACACACACACACGCACACGCACACACACACACACACACACACACAAACACACACACACGCACCCTCCCTTCCCTTCATTCACACACAAACTCTCTCCGTCTCTCTGTAGGGAATCCCTCTCCTCTTCCTCCTCCTCCTCCTCATCATCACCTCATGCTCCAGGACTTGGCCCTTGGCCCTGACACTGTTGACGTTTCCATGGAAACCCTGGCCTCTGTTTGGGCCCGTGACCCCTGTGACCCCTGTGACCTCAGCAAGAAGCAGCAGGAGGCAGCGTGTGTGTGGGGTGAGTCAACAAGTTCAGTGTAAAAGTCCTGACAGCAAAATGTACTTAAAGTATCAAAAGTAAAAGTACTCGTTCCTTCTGGAGTTTTACATTTGTACATGATTTATACTTTTATTATATACTTATATATTAATGTGTTCACAGCATTTGCATGTTTTCATTTTACGTGCTTTATATACTGTTGTAGAGTCGAAGTATAAAGTAACATAAAATGGAAATACTCAAGTAAAGTACAAGTACTTCAAAATTGTACTTGCGTAATTGTACTTAGTTACTGCATTTAATACTAATAATAGTTTGACATTTGGGGAAATACACAGATGTTCAGGCCGCTCTCACGTCTGTTCGCTAAATATGAAGCTACAGCCAGCAGGTTAGCTTAGCTTAGCATAAAAACTGGAAACAGGGGAACAGCTAGCCTGGCTCTGCATAAAGCGAAAAGAATCCACCTCCCAGCTCCTCTAAAGCCCCCTGATTAACATGTTTTATCTTGTTTGTTTAATCTGTACAAAAGCCAAAGAGTAGAAACAGCTGTTTCACTGGGTGCAGCCAGCAGCCGCATGCTGCTAAAATAAGATTAATAAGATTTAAAGATAATAAAATAAGATTTGCTCCACTCGCTACCTGCCAAAAAACAAAGGTAATCTATGAGCGGCTGGTAAAACTTGAACATCCACTAACCAAAGTGAGTTTTGCACCCTGGTGTAATCTGCGATCTCCGTGTTCCTCCGTGACTTGGTCACAAAGGCTTCTCAGTGCAAATAAATAAATACATTTAATATTATAATAAATATAAAATAAAGACATTAAACAAAAAGAACACTCCTTCCCCCCCCCAACGGTCTGAGCTGAGCAGTCAAGGTGACGGAGTGTCGGAGGGTTACAGGGGGTCCAGATTAAGGATTTACAGAACAATAATTAAAAAATCTAATATGAGAGATGATATAAAGTAGATAGAATGCCAAAAAAGAACAAACTCTTGAATTTAAACAGATAAAAGTGCAAAATATATGGAAGGACATTTAAAAATACTAAAATAAAGATGCTGAAACAAGCACAATTCAAATAGGTAAGGACATAAGTCAGAGGTTTCTGGTAGGTGGCCAGGCTAGCTATTTCCCCGTTTCTAGTCTTTATGCTAAGCTAAGCTAAGCTAACCGTCTTGGCTGTCGCTTCATATGAGAGTGTTGTCAATCTGAACATCTAACCCTCCGCAAGAAGAGAATTAGTGTATTTCCCAAAATGTTGAACTTTTCCTTCAGTGTAACATCATAACTGGTTTTATTAATGGGAGCAGCAGAGGCTGAAGTATTATTCTGAAACATTATGTGGATCACTGAACGTGTGGAGCCCAGCAGAACCCAGCAGAACATACAGAACATACAGTCCAGCTGTCTTTACTCTGCTGACTGAGGTCGACTCTCCGTGAAAGGAGTGTTTCTACTTTTCTTTAAATGCCACATTCAGCAGAGAGGAACTCATTTATCAAACTACAGTTTCCTGGGCGTCTCTGTGAACTCTGGGCAGCTTCCACATGAGCGATCTGTCTCGACGGAAATATCCGGAACAGTTTATATTAAGATTCATCTTTTAATTTTCTCCACGTCTCCTGGCTCAGAGGGTTCAATTCATCAAGTTGACCTGAAATAAAATTCTCCTCAGAGTGTTTGAGTACAGGACCGGAGTAAATGTACCCGTCAGTACAGTCAGAGTCTCTTGGAGCGACGTCTAGTGGCCATCAGAGGAACTGCAGCTTATGAGTTTCAGCACTGGGCTGCTGNCAGCAGCCCAGTGCTGAAACTCATAAGCTGCAGTTCCTCTGATGGCCACTAGACGTCGCTCCAAGAGACTCTGACTGTACTGACGGGTACATTTACTCCGGTCCTGTACTCAAACATTCTGAGGAACTTGTACTTTACTTGAATATTTATACTTCCATGCACCACATTTATCTGACAGATAGTTATACTTTTGATTTATTGCCATTACAACAAATGGTGTTAGGAAAACCATCATATAAATAAAACATTAGAATACATAAAATAACATAAAAATATTATATAAAAGAAATATAGAAAAATATATAAGAAAAGAAAGCTGTAAACTAAACAAAAAGCACTATAAAGTGAATATTTTATTAAATATAATGCTCTGTTTTTGATTAAATTCGCTCCATCTGCTTATACACTGAAACAGGTCAAACAAGTAAAGCATCCGAGTGTGTGTGTGTGTGTGTGTGTGTGTGTGTGTGTGTGTGTGTGTGTGTGTGTCAGAGTCTCAGTGTGGTTTCAACAGGTCTCCCCCTGCTGGTCTGATGTGGACACAGCAGCTCTCCCCTCACCTCCAGAGAAACAAACAGGTACCAACACTCACACATTTATATATATATATTTGCAGAGCAAAAGCAGTGGTTCTGTGAACGTGGACCCCGTAAGGTGGTCGAGTCCTGTTGTGTGTTTGAGTTTGGCATCAGTGTGATTTAAACTTTCCCCTTCAGCTTCAGGACACTCTGCTGCAGAGAGAGGAGGAGCTGGCCAGACTGCAGGAGGAGAACAACAAACTCAGAGAGTTCTTCAACTCTTCTTTTGTGAGGAACCTGGAACTAAAGGCAAAGGTCTGATCACTAACCATCATCTCACCACACACAGGTTCAAAACTAACGGTCAGAATCAAAGCAGTAGATGTTGAGATATCCTGATTTTAACTCCCTAGAATGGGTCAAATGGTGCTTCCTACAAATTCCATAATGCAACTGGATTCTGTGAGACCTTCACTGCTTCCTAAACACCCACATGTTTCAAACTCCACCAGTTCTTGTGACTGAGACCTTTTGTTATAAATCCGTAGTCCCAAGCACAGCCTGAGAAAACCCTCATGACTGACCATCAGGGTTATTTTTTAAACTTGAGCTCTCCGGAGCCACAGAAGACATTATACAACTGTTTTCACAAGCTAACCATGACCAGTCAACTGAGCTTGTGTTAAACCGGCACAGTGCCTTCTGAGAGTAATGGAGGTTACAATCTTTGACGTGAGATTATCAAAGTAAGCAAACATTCACCAAACCATTACAAACATTATGGGATTCTGTTCTTTTGTACAACTGTCAAGTCTCGTCTGTTGGAGCTTCCTAATGGACCCCACCTGCACCTACTCGTGCTTTCAGCTGCATCGCCACATAATAGTAACAGAAATTTGAACATTTACATGCCTTTCATTTTAATGTCCCTGTGATCTATTACCAATCTCAAACGAGTTTCAAGCCTCTGCAAGTTGATTTTTGTGGATATTAATTCAAACAAATCAGTCAAGCATTAGTCCACGTTGCTATAAAAAGTTTCGGTATCAGTCTGTAAATATGCCGTCTTGCTCTGTCCTTGTTCCCCCCTCATAGAAACTAACCACTGATGGGAGGAGGAAGCTGAAGAGGAACCTGATGTACAGTGATGATGGACCTTTCCAGACCTGCAGTCATCAGCTCCTAACCTCCCAGCAGGTGAGCAAGAGAGTCTGCAGGAACCTCACTGCTGAGTTCTGCTCCGAGTCCTCAGAGACAACTTCCTTCTCAGAGCCAAACCTGGACCTCTGGGTTCTACGAACGCTGGGACTGAAGGACCGAGACACCATCGATACGTCCACTGACTCCTCCTCCTCACCTGGATACAGCCTCAGCAGTTTAGTTTATGATGCTGCTGTCACCTCTTCCTCGTCCTCTGAATACACTCACAACTCGTCTTTCAGCCCCTCAGTCGCCCCTTCTACGCCTTCTTCTGTCCACAGCTACTGCCAAAGACCGACACATCAAACTGATTATAGGTATGATGCTGCTGAAGCAAACTGTGGTAATCCTGCCAAGTCACCTCAGGACTGCACAACTTCTCCAGGTCAATGCTGTGACTTCACTGCCACTGGACTGACCAGACAGTATGGAGCTCCTGAAGCTGTGATCAGGAGCTACAACGCACCAGCTGCCTTCCCATCTCCACCACTAACAGAAGAACTGCCCTTCACCCCGTCACCAGACAGAGCAGAGATCTGTTCCATCACGGCCTTGAGTCAAGTCCAAACTCTGGAGGAAAACCAAGCAAAACATCCGACTTACTGGTCTCCACTGAGAGGCAGCCGGACACCATCACAGGACACAATGCAGTTCAGTCCAGCAGGGGAAAGAGTCCCTTTCTCCCCCATCTTGTCTTCGAGTCCTGTTATGAATCAGTTATGGACACCTGTCAGCAGCGGCAGCTCAACAAGTCCGTCAGCTGGATCTCAGGTTCTTGCCACGCCTCAGACACCTCGCAGTCGGACAGATTTGGCGTTCAGTATGTCCCTGAACCCCTCCAGCAGCGTCAAGACCCACAGTTTTCCCCAGGGACAAGCCTTCGTTAGAAAGGACACAGAGGGAAAGTGGAACTTCACCTGGGTGCCCAGACAAGGACCATAGGCAGCTTGATGATCTTTCCTCAAAAGGACCTCAGAAAAGGACTATAAGTCCGTGTTGAACTGGGCAAAGAGCAAAACAGAGACCTTAAAAGACCCCTGGGCAACACTTTCACTCAAAGACCTTGATATGATACGGTTTGATGGGAAGTTGGTTACTACAATAACTTGCCTTTTGTTTGTTAAAACTTTATGATCCTGACATCATTAAGAATCTCAGATTTTAAAAAAGCTGCGTTGCATTTTGTTCGTCGCTCAACGCATTAGAAAGTTTAGAATACATGAAATGCAAACTCAAACTGTGGTACCACGAGAGCTTGTTTTAGGATTTACATCTAGAGCCAGACTGTCATCGTTATGAGACATTTTAGGTACGTAGCTAATTAGAGCCAACTTACAATGACTGTAACATTCAACATTAACAGGACTGCCTAAAATGCTGTCTATATACTGAGGTGTTTATTTAGTTTGTCTGTGAAACTGCCACATAAAAATACCAGTAATGAGCCTCGTGCCACTGTGTGTTCCTTGTTACATATTAAACACAATGCAAAACCTAAAAGTGGCGCCACAAATCGATAACTGCCTCAGAACAAGAGACAATAACTGCACTGATTTTAGAGAGTTATTATGAGAACTGTGGAAACTGGTACTAAAAAGTAACTACAGATGACATGTTACCTTACAGTAAGCGCTAAACATTTGATTACATAAAAATACAACAAATCAATTTAACATTAAAGCTGCCCCTGATTGGTTGGAGGGTTGGGTGACGTCCAGTTGAAGGACATGTCATTTAATTGTTGAAAAGATGCCGTGGTTGCTGTTTTCACTACAAATGGATTTATTAACATATTTCACATTTCACAGGTGATAAATTCACATACTGGCACATAATGAGACAGTTTCACATGCCGTCGCTGTCCTGTGAGAACCAAGTATCTTAGAAACATCAACAAAGAAAAACAGCTGTGTTTTGTGCTTCGTGACATTTATCAGATAATCCTGTGGGTTTATTTAGCTTAATAAGAAGGGGGATTTCCTAAACCAGAAACCCTTCAGTTTATCTCGAGATGCACTCTGCTGCAAAAGGCTTTCACTGGACGCTGATGATGTTACGTCACGTGAAACAGATTTCAGGTTTCACATATAGACATAGAAAATAACAATATACTAGAACATCATTAACATGAATTTAAATGAACTTTACATGTTTGTTTCATTTCCTCTTTCTTTGTATTTTATCATGTGAAATGTCCAAAACATTAAATGTGCAAATATTTCAATTCATCACGTTATTATAGTTTTCACATGTGAAAGCTCTAAAAACATCGTGTCAACATGAGAAAGCCTCTTTGACACGTTACAAACAGATTGTTGTGGACTTGGCCGGGTCACAGATATCTGCTGCGCCTCTTAAAGCAACAATACAAAGACTCATTCGACTGTGAAGCAGCTGCTTGTGTTTGTGTGCTGTTATATTTGATATGTACAGAATGTAATGAGAAAACTGTAACTGACTACAAACTGTGGACTAACTGAAAAAAACTGATTTGCAGAAACGTCTGAGTCTTTTCTTTTCATGCCACGACATCTCAGAGGGAAATATTACATTTATCTGACAGCTTTAGTTACTAGTTAAGATTTTTGCACACAAAACACATCAAGAGTGTGTTTTGTGATGATTTTTACACGATTAGTGAAACGATAAGTCGATTAATCAGATGTGAAGATTTGCTGCTTTTCCTTTGAATGATGTTAATAATAGTAATGTTAATAATGTTGAGGTTTGGACTGTTGCTCATTGTGACGCCGCTTCTCACTATTTTCACAAGCTTTACAAACCAATCAATCAATCGATTCATGGAGAAACTACTTTCTTGCTCCCGTTCCAGACACATCTGACCAATAAGCAGAATGAATGTCTGCAGCGATGCATTTTTCTCTGCGTGAAAAGAAACCGAACCAGGTTTACAAACTCATCAACTGGTTCAGACCAGAGCAAACCAACTACAGGCGTGACAAGGTGAGACCGAGGTGGGGTCCACCCAGTAAGTGGGCATGGACTAAAAGTCTTCGGCCTTTGCTCAAAGCATCTGGAGTTACGGTACGTAACAAACGAGCAGCGGCCAACGGGAAACCGTGCAACTTCAACACAGGGACAGACTTTCGCGTTTATAGGGCTCATTAGGCTTCATGTTCTTCATTTGTCCACAAAACTGACAAGCCAATTGCCTTCCAACTCTGGTGGGGGGGGGCACCATCCCACTGGCCACACCCCTGCGTGTGCACCATTTTATAAATGTTTCCCCAAAATCCAGCCTGACATATTTGTATCTTTGGAAATATTTGGAGTTCAAATGAAGTTCAGAGCCAAGCTGCTGGAGGCTGTGGCAGCTTCCAGCTGACAGTTAATACGCTTCAGTCAATACACGTGATTTTTCTTGTCTTGTTAATCATCTGCTGACACCTCAGATTCATCTTGCGGCCCCTGGTGTTGGTCCCGATCCTCAGGTCGGGAACCACTAGTCTAAGATTTCCCTTCATTAGAACTAAGCAGCCTGAACCCAACCCAGGAAAAACAGAGCCAGACTGAAAGTACATCACAGTATGAGGACAGGGAAGGGCTGTCCACATACTTTTGGCCATGTAGTGCCCTTCTTGCTGACCCCCCGTCTGTGTTTTATAAAATGAGACACTATTAGATTTCTTTCTGTCTCTGTTTAGTGACATTTTGTTCCGATGTTCCTCTTCAACATGTCGGGATCTTCTATCCGGAGTGTCGGATTCTGGGCTGACTGAGGGGAACTGGACTTGGTAAAGTTCCTCTCTGCGGTTCAGGTTCCTCTCAGCCTTTAGCTCGTTTACCAGTTAAACCAGTCTGACCATCCTCCTCCTCGCCCTCAGCTCCCTCTCTTCTCAGGAACAAAAGGAGGCAAGTGGTTCCCTGGAGACGCCCCCCACCTCCTCCTCCACCCTGATCCGCCCCCCCCCACAGGTAACAATGGTGGGGTTTCTTTTCCCTGGGGGTTCCCAACACAGGGTCCCGGCCCTGCCCGGGTCCCCTGAGAGCGAGCCGAGGCCGAGGGAAAGTCGGGAGCAAGATGTGTCCGTGGCGGGCCGACTGAGTGGTCTATCTCTAATGACAAGGTAAGACCTGCTGCAGATGTCCGACAGATTGGAGGCTCTTTCAGGGCAGGAGGCCCCGGAATGTGAAAGGAGGGCCGCTCAGGATCACAGGCTCTGTTGTTGTCGGCGGGCTGAGTGCGGGCCAGGGAAAGGGGTCATTAAAGAGGCCGGCCAGCTGAAACTCAATCCGCCCCGGCTGATCTGGGGAACGGCCTCACCGCCACCTTCTCGCAGAACCCGACAGCTTGGCTCACCTCAACACACATCAGGTAATGAGTCGACACATCTCACACAGGGGAGACGGTGTTTCTCAGAGTCTCAACTTGTTTCAGCTTTTCCTCTACAGTTTCCTGAAGGAAGCCAGAGCTCGGATTTCCGATTTACCACGGTCAATTAGACCCAAATCAGCCTTTTCACTAAACAAGAACTCAATCTACCAGAACCTCAATGCGTCTCCACTCGTTTCCAACTTGGGATTTCCCCTGGTTCTGTAAAATATGGCAGATTGATTTCAAAATAACATCACCTAACTTTAAAGTATAAGTCAGGTGATATTATTCTCATTGTTATCTAATCCCAAGAAAAGACCAAAACCAGAACCTAAACTGATCCTACTAACAGAAGGAAGCTCACAGGATAACACGCGGGGCTTCGGCTCCCAAAAATGTTGAATATCCCAAGAAGGAAACCTTCCTTTCAGCTCAGAGTGCAGAATTAGCTTTTAGCATCTGGTCAGAGCGCTGGGCTTTAAGGAGGAGGTGGTTATTAATGTGACTTGTCTTACTACCTGTAGAACTGGCATTGTGTAGTCTGAGTTAGCATCATGACTGCTAGCTGCCATTTCTCCCTGGAGTAGGCCTCTGCCTCATGTTAGCTAGCCACAGCTGACAGATGTCTGTTGAAGTGCAAAGACGAGTGCCGGCACAGAGCGGCCATTGAGGGCGCCGGGAGAAAAACGAATAAACGGCATCAACACTTCGTTTGTGTCTCCAGTTCCTCAGAGCTCCCAGAGCTTCATGTGCATCAACATGTCCAGTCAGAAGTGACACTAACTCCTGAAACTTGTCCTGGGCTGACAGAGTCTCCGCCTGAATTACCTCCCCGACATTATCTCTAAACAGTCATTTTACTGGTTTCCAGTAAGTTGCTTTATTTCTAAACAGCGGCCATGTCCACATATTCTTTGTGAGGATGATTTTTTGGATACGGGAAGCCCGTCTGTGGTTTCCCTACAAACCACATTTTGTTGCAGTTTGGATAAATAAGGACTGATATTTTGCGCAGGGTCTTGGATCTATTAATCAGCCTTTCTATCCGTGCAGCGCCGGCTCCACCAGCCGGCTGATCGTGTTCAGGTGGACCAGAGGAGATACAGGAGGTCGACCTGTTCTCCTCGTTCTGCCCAAAGAATAGTTTTCTTCTGTGAGAAACTCACTAAAGGTCTTCACGGGTCCACACTCACCGGAGACCTGCAGCAATACAACAGGACCCTGCCAGACCTGATTAGGCTGAAGAGAATCTGGACCCTGCCTGACTCAGGTCAAGGTTCTGATCTAGTTTGAGCTCCAGGTATCAGTGTCACGTTAACAGGAGCAGTCTGCAGCGAGGAGGGGGGGGGGGGTCAGGGGTCAGAGCCAGCAGCTGTCAGTCAGGTGGAGGTGTAACATTAACAGCACAGATTCAGACCACAACACACTCCCAGAGAGCACATTAACCTGACATTAACTCTTAATGAGCCGCCACACCCCCACCACCCGAAACCCCGCCTCCATGATGTCGCCCCGTCTGCCAGAGCAGTATCCCACAATCCCCCGTCACACATGGAAACTGCAACAGTGCCGGTCCCCCCCACTGACCAGGTTCAGAGCCGAGATCCAGATCCAGCCCCTGTTCAGTTTGTTAAACCCACTTTCTGGATATTTTGGATGAGATACAGAGACAGGATCCTTTAAGAAAACAAAAACCATCTTTCCAACGTCGCCGTTTGACCTTTAGTCGGCGAGTAAATGAAGGATGAAACAACACAAATCCCTGTCAGCAGAAAGAAAACGTACATCATCCTCCTGTTTCCCCAAACCCCCCATTCATTGGTCAATGAAACGCAACACTTCCTGCAGACATTTCACATTAAAAGCCTACCAGTGGCTCAAAGGGCATAAACCCAACTTTACTGCCTTGCTTTTAATTTGAAACACATCTCTGCTGATGTTCAGTCAGAGGAGAAACTCATCCCGCCATCACTCACGCCACTTCCTGTTTCTGAGGTCCAACAAACTTTTTTAAATCGTCCAAACATGAAAAATGTAATTATAACGCGGTCGGGAGGGAGACAACTTGCAGCAGCTCTCAGCTTCCACAGACCAGCAGCCATGCACTACTGTGTGTGTGTGGACTTTATTGATTAGCCTCTAACAGTAATCAGCTGATTGATGAGGGAACCTTCACAGTCAGGAATGCAGACACAAATATGCATACATTTACAAACACAGAGTTACAGATTGACTGGGCGTCCGCTGTGTTTTCACACTAATTGGTTTTGGGTAATACGTCATGTATAAGTGAATGAATGCTGCTGACCTCTGACCTCTGGATGGACTGATCAGTGAGGGAGAAAACCAGCAGCAGAGAGTCTGACGAGAGACGAGGAGATTCCTGCTGCTGCAACGAGTTAATGTGCATTTAGAGAACAATGAGGAAGTGAAGGCCTGAGTGGACACACACATGCACGCACGCACACACGGTCTCTGATCTCCCTCTGGGTCAGGTGGACTGTGGGATCAGATAGTGTGTTGCTGTACTGAACTGAATCTGTTGGAACAGTTTTGGATGGACATGAAACTGTTCCTGGACAACAGCAGATGAGGATCATGGGTATTGTAGTATCTGGAGCAGAGCCATTGTGTGTCGGCTGTGAGGCCCGGTCACTGACACGCACACACCAACCACTCGCACCTGATTTGGAGCCAAAAACCTGATTTCTCAGAATCGAAGCTGAAATAACTCAAACTGGTGGTCAGAACATGGACCTGTCACTCTGAGGGTCCGGTGTTCGCGAGGTCACTGAAAGCAAAATGTAATAACGCTTTATGGGAGCACACTGGCTCGCTGACATTAACCAACAACTGTCACCAGGTCATCAGCAGACTAAACCAGGTTGTCCAGACGTCCGTCTCCTCAGCAACGTCTTCCTGCTCCTCCTGGGGGTTCCCAAACCAGATGAGATATATAATCTCTCCAGCGAGTTCTGGATCTCCTTCCAGTTGGACGTGCCCGGTAAACCTCCACAGGAAGGCGTCCAGGAGGATCCTGATCAGATGTAGAGCTCCCTCCGGGTGTCTGGGCTCCTCGCCCTCACTCTGAGGCTGAACCCAAAGGAAACTCATTTCAGTCACTTGTATCTGCGATCTCATTCGTTCGGTCACTCCCCAAAGCTCCACAGGTGAGGGTTGGAACGTAGATCGACTGGTGGGTCGAGAGCTTCGTCTTCCGGCTCAGCTCCCTCTGAACTTTATACTTTAACTCCCACATTACTGCTGACACAAACTCACTCTCAACCCCGGAGGGACCAACAACAACCACGGCCTCAGGCCCCATCTGAGTAGAGTAGAGACCACCTAGAGATAGTACTACAGCTGCTGGTTTAATGCACCACCCGGTCTGTTACAGCCCATAATAGTCACAGCTGGGACTGCTGAGCGCTCATTCTCTGTCTGAGGAGCTTAGTGTTTTAATCATCCTCTGACGATGAATAAGCAAATACTGTAGACCTGCACGGCAGATTGTGGAGGACTTCGCAGAGTGCAAGCCTGTTATGCAGAACCCCCCCCCCATTCACCCGAATCTGGACCATCGAGCTCCAGAATAAACCCAAACTTCATGCTTTCAAACGTCCACACAGAACAGGACTTTATACAGGTGACTGCTGTTAGAAAGCATCAAGCACAGTTCCTATGGTGATTCTGCCTGTCTGTCCGCCTGTTTAATGGTTAATGAGTCTTTATGGCGTTCTGTGTGATGATGAGTAACTACATACCAACATACTAACTGCTGCAGTCTCCTGCTCAACAATTAACCCAATGAGTACCTCCACACACACACACACACACACACACACACACACACACACACACCTGGATTACCTTCACTGTCTGCAGGTTCTGGTTCAGATGATGGTTACACTCAAGAGCTCTGGTGCCGCCTCTTTACATAAAGGACACACGACTTCCTGTGTCGGATACTCAGACAGGAAGTTTCTATACTCTGTCATTGTTCTAACGTTTCCTCAGGTTTCCTGATGTGAGGACGCTGAAGCTCCCTGCTGACAGAGAATGTGTTTATTTCCACCAGAACCAGGTTCCTTCAGTGGTTCTGTCTAAAATGAATAAAATACAACAAGCAACTAATAAACCAGCGTGCTTATGAGAACGAAACATCCTCACGGACCCATACTGCAGATCGATACTTCGATACTCACAAGCTGCTCGTTTTGGTATCGATTCCTTTCAAGAAACATCGCTGATACAACGTGGGCGGCTGCATCGCCTCCAAACGTCTTCAGTACTTCTGTATAATGTTTGCGTTCAGCCAGCCTGGGTCACATGACTGAGGACACGTAGCGCCGCGCTGCTTTTCACCTGCAGATAAAGATACAGCAGCAACACAAGTACAGAACAGCACCCTGAAAGACGAGGGTCGACCGCTAGTTTGGCTAAAGGCTGGAGTACAGGGCCCCACATCAGAACCAGAACCAGGTTTACTGCCTTGGTACTTTGGTACATAATGTTCACAGTAAACATGCAAATAAAAAAGTGCTGCAAGTCAACAATCATTAATATAAACACAGAAATAAAAAGTAAAATATATCTGTTTTAACCTCAAAGATGTGTTTCGAACACAGAGGACGTTCGCGGTCTAAAACATAATGATCACAGTAGTGATCACGTTCTGATCAGCGTGCACGTGTGTTTGTTAATGCTGTAACAGGAACTCTGAGCAGCGCCGAGTGGCGGGTTTTTCTTTTTCTTTGGATCAAATAACGGCGGACACGTGTTCTAAGCGTGTGTGGAACGTAAAGTCAACCAACAGAGACGACCTTTGGCACTGCGCACACACACTCACACACACACACACACACACACACACACACACACACACACACACACACACACCTGACACAATACCTGTGCACTGGCACAACGCCATAAACACACTCAGCCAGGTACAAACACACCTCACCGCCTCAGTCTGGTTTAACAATGGACACACACGCAAGCACACACACACACACAGTCTAACTAACTAACAGTTATAATTAATAACCAGTCCAACCAGTCCACACAGAGACCAGCAGACTGGATTACACACAAACATCTGAACTGTTAAATCTGATATCGGCTCTGAGATTCCAGTCCACATTCATCCCGGCTCCTGTATCAGGCCCCGCCCCCCTTCTGAGTCACCACTCCGACACCAAACACAGGTCAGACCAGGATCCTTTCTCTGCCAGAGAGCTGACCTTCGAGGGGATGAGGTGACGTGGCGTCCTGTTGGCAGCGCTGAGACGGCGTGTCGAGGCGTCTGGCTGAGCTGCAGCTCGCATCAATAAACGCTGATGAGTCTGGTTTTCTTTAAAAGCCACTTCTGCTTTATTAGTGGGAGCACAATGACGCTGGACAGCCACAGACAGACAGGAGGAGGTGGTGAAGGTCAGGGAGACGCTGATGTTCGACTCATACAGCCGATATAAATGCAGCTGCTGGCTCTGATAATGTAGCCTGATGACTTTCAATAGCTAATTAAAAGAGAGAAAATCAATACATCCTCCTTTTCTTTTCTGCATAAACTTCATTCAAATGTTCTGCCCACCTTCATCTACACACACACAATATTACAGCAGGAAGCTGAGAAAACACAATATATAGAACAGTTATGATGCAGTTTGGTTAACGTTTCCTTTCCCTCTGACTGTGTTAAAACCTGATATGTTGAAAAGTATTGAAGCGTTAACACAAACTAAGCTGCAGGTGGAAAACATTGTTATTACACCAAATCAGAAATGTTTTACAGGTTATATGAGCTGTGCATGAACAAATATATTTATTTAGTTTGTTAAAGTCTTTGACAGATGTCCGGCATGTTCTCCAACAGCGTGACGTTGCTTTCTGACGTCTAAACACGCCATCGGTTCAAAATCAGGTTTATAACAAACTCTCCGTCGGGGGAGCCCCCCCCCTTTTCTTCTGTTTGCATTCGCACCGCCAACAGGAACGCTGAAGGGACGTAAGCCGGCTGGCGGTTGCTATAGCAACGTCACACACAAGATCTTTATATTTTGCTTTGACGAGTCAAAATCGCCCGTCGCAGATACGTTCAGTACAGTCTGGACTTCACTGTCGCTCCATTTTTTAAGGCTGCCGTTACGAGCTATTACACAGGTTTTTAAAGATGGCGGCTGCCGGCACTGCATTGGCTCATGTGTTTGACCAATCAGCGTGAATTTACGTCACTCTCGGCTCCTCTCGTGCTGGGAGAGGACCGACTCTGAGGCACGAGCTAAACAAGTCCCTCAACACGGCGTCCTAACAGCTACGAACTCTGAAAAAGTTCCGAGAACACCCAACGCAAATGTTAGCATTAAGCTACGCTTCCTGCACAGATGCTTCACATTAAAAGCCTTCATACAGTTTGTGTTTAACTTTACTTTAGTAATATTAGTACACAAATACTCATCAAAATGTTACTACTTTAGTACAGTAAAGTATTATCAGCTAAATGTACTTCATATACTTATTATACACACACACACACACACATTAAGCAATACAAGAAGCTGTTATTGATCCTTTGTTGTTGCATGCACACACTTAAAGTGCTTTAATCAACTCTGCCTTTTTCCTATTGATCCACCCCTTCACACACACACACACACACACACACACACACAGCAGGAAGTCTGAATCGATGGATGAGCTCTGGATAATTATACTTTCTTGTTCATAGTTTGGTTTTTTCTTGGTCAGTTGAATGAATGAGTGAAACGCTGACGGCAGTTAGATGCTGGTTTTACATGCAGCTGATTTGCACATTAAAGTTCATGTAAAAGCAGCTGTAACCGCCGTTAACAGCAGGTATGACTGAGAGGAAGAGACACAATCTTATTCAGTGTCGTACAGAAAACTCTCCCTTCATTCATATTGTTAGCGTTGACTCAGCGCAGCTGACTGGACGAGGAGACAGAATGAAATAACTCGGTGGATTAGTTTCAGATTCCAGCTCAGCTTCAGGACTGAAACGTGATCCAGCAGAGAGGAAACGGTTTGGTTTCAATGGTTTCTACGAGATTAACGGTTCATTTAATCCCGCAGAGCCCCGAATACACAGAGAGACCAGTCGTCCACAACGTAATGCAGCTAACGCTAACGTAACGCTAACTGCAGTCAGTGCTGTCACACCTGTGTTCATCACAGGTGCTGTCAGCTGATAAAATCTCCCTCAGTGAACCCAAACGATCACCTTTCACACAAAGCCGCACTTTTCAGGAATTAGCAGCTGGATTAGAAGAAACCGGCTCGACGCCCCGTCGACGCCTGAAGAGTCTGAAACATCACGACGAGTTTCTAAAGACAGAAACGGATAGTTCACACTGTTTTTATGGTTTATTCTCCTGGTTTCATGGTGCAGGTGAATATTTAACTTAGAGATGTTACTGTTTTAGAGTCCACTGATTTTAAATCAGATCAGCTGATTGATTTGTTCTCAACTCATTTCCATGGAGAAGGATTTAAATTTCCGACCCTGTAACCACCTGCTGCTTTGCAGTAGAAGAGTTAAACGTTGCTGTTGTATGAGCGTTAGCATTAGCATTAGCATCAACATATCAAACCCTCAGCTGAGGATCTGCTGAAGGAAGTCCAACTGGATGATAACAAACCAATCTAAAAAGGGTTCTGGGAGAGGGGAGCTCTCAGAGGCCTGTTCAGGAACACCTGGTGCTAAAATATCACGTATAAACCTTTAAACGGGTCTTTAATGTTGTTCTTCTCCCTCTTCCTCCCTCCATCACTTCCTCCGCCCTCTCGGCGATGACGGATGTCGACGGGCCTCTGAGAGGCTCCGGCTGCGATGCAAGGCGAGGTTTAACTGATGGCTGTGGCCACAGTCCGGCCAATGAGAGCGGAGAGAGGGATCGATGGTTGTTATGGTAATGTGGAGAGATGTGATCATGTGCTTTCACAGCTTAGAAGAATCAATCAATAAATATGATTTATTGCCAGCTCAACCTGCAGGAGGTTCCTTCATACTGAACGAGTTTCATACCTGGAGTTTCCTGGGAATTCTTGCCAAAATTGACTCTTTTCCTGGAAAATGAGCTGCTGGAAGTTGAATTTATAACACGCATGCTTTTATTTTCACATTCTGATCTCGTGCCGTCTCCAAACCTCATCACAGCATCAGTCAGGCAGATCAATAATCAGATCAGTGTTTCAGCTGCTTACTGTCCAGCTGTGAGGTGCAACATCTGTAACATAAAACTCTGCAGGCACTTAAACAAATGTCTACATCAGACCTCCTTCCACATATCAGAGAGCAGAGCAGCGAGTGCAGAACCTGAACCTGAACCACAGAAACCAAATGCTTTCTCCTGATCAGACGTTTGGATGAACAGAGGGGCAATGATTCTGTTTGTGCTTTTTCATTTTAAAGATAGTGAACTTTCAAAAGAATTATATACAACTATATTTTTATAAGGTCACAGTATGAAGTGACGTGTGTTGGTGTCTCTGAATGATCAGCTGAACCTCTATAGTCTCTAGTCCGTCCTGGTTCCCTCTCAGCCTCTCAGAGTGTCGCTTTCAGAATAAAAGCTGTAAAAAGCCGCTGAACACGGTGCAGCATTTAGCAGCTGAAGAGCCAGATATCTCCCTCAGGAACAGAGCTAACAGGGCACACAGAGCTAACAGGGCTAACAGAGCTAACAGGGCACACAGAGCTAACAGGGCTAACAGAGCTAACAGAGCTAACAGGGCACACAGAGCTAACAGGGCACACAGAGCTAACAGGGCTAACAGAGCTAACAGGGCTAACAGAGCTAACAGAGCTAACAGGGAGGGGAACCTGGACTGAGATTCATCAGCCCCCAAAATCATCATTTAAATGTTCCTACATTGTCTAACACTCACACACCTCGATCTTCAGCTCCTGAGGAAAGCTTCCTCACTTCCTCACCAGCTCAGGTCTGGGACCTGATCTGCTCAGCCCCACAGAGAGAGGTGGACCAGGTCTAGACTGCAGGACTCATACAGCAGAAGGTGCAGAACCAGAGCTCGAGGGGTTATTCAGGATCCTCCACAGCCCAGCAGCTCCAGCTCCTGCAACCAAACGACCACCTCTGACCTCTGACCCCTGGAACTCCTCAGCACTTTAGCATTTTAGTCCCATTACATATATTTATAATTTGTCTTAATGAATTTCTCTTTTTCTAATTGTTTTTGCTGCACAGATTATTAAACAAGCCTCTGACAAATAAAACATTTGAATCTTGGAACTGATTTTATGATTATGTGTTAATTCATCAATAGATCAATAGATCAATACAGTTAAACCGAGTGAGCCTGAAAGCAGGTGTGAGCCTGAACAGGAAGTAAAACACAAACTGGTCTCAGATCAGGAGGTTCAGCGGTCAGACAGTGACACCTGCTGATCCACAGGTGCTGCTCAGTTTCACACCTGAAGTCACCTGTGATGACCAGGTGGAATCAGGATTTCAAAATAAAACTCTGAATCAGATGGTTGTGTTTTGAGCATGCAGTCTTACTTTAACAAAGGGGACCAGTGAACCGGGAACAGGGATCAGCTGGAGGGGAAATCAAACGCTCCTCACAACCAACAAAAGGAAGCCATAAAAACTTCCACATTAAAAGCATCTTTCTTCTGACTGCAGCTTCTAAACCGACACAATAAAAGCCGATTCACAGACTTTAACTTCACATTTTAATATGAAACATCGACTCACGTGTCGCCCCGCCCCCTTGCGGCGACCGGGACACGTCCTGCTGGAGAGGAGGACGTTCCTGCTCTGCTTCAGAGAAACTAGGATGGACTTTTACTTTGTCGAGTCTGTCTCAACTTCCCTTTGTCACGTCCTTCATTTCCCAGAATCCTTTGTCAATGCAAAGATCTGCCAACACATCTCTTGACGTGTTTTCTTCAGCTCAGAATTTAGAAATTAATTACAAAAATAATACAAAAGCTCGGTAAAGTGTTGCAGTGTTGTTCAGGATTTATTGATCTGTGATCATCTTCTTTACCAACTTCTCTTTGATTAATGACCAGTTTTAGCATCTTTTTAGGAGCACGACTCTAAATAAATGTACTGATTTTTTATTTTTACCCGAAAAACGTGCACGAGTTTGCAGATTTCTTTTTACCTGCAGTCCTCTCAGGATGCAGCTTCAACCTCCACCAATCAGAGGCCAGGGCGGTTCCCTCCACGTCGCCTGAGATGCAAAACTTAGGGCAAACACAGTCCAGCTGAAGCCTGATGGCTGCGAGCTCGTGGTCATAAATGACAGTGAGCAAAGCAACACTTTTATCAGCTCATCTGAATTATTGAGGCCGGACAGAAACAAGATTTTAGTTCTTTTTAAATACAAATCTTTATTTATCAAAAACTTAGTAAACAGGCCTAAAATCATTCGGCCAATCACAGAGCAGACGCCATGCAACTATTTCATATGTTCCAGTAAAGTAAATTAAAATCATTTGATCAGACAAAACTAAATCATATTTATGTAGTTTGCTCATTTTTAAGGGTTAAAGGTCATTTTTGAGGCTTCAGTCTGAAAAGTGTTTTCAGCTCTTTGTTGTAGAAGAGACATGGTGATGCATTCGAGAGCACAGAGAAGACATGTTGATACCGACACCACACTGCAGCGAGGCCGAGAGCTCAGTGCTTTACAGACAGCAGCAGCACCTGTCAATCATTAACCTCACCTGCATGTGTGTGTGTGTGTGTGTGCGCGCGCGCGCGCGTGTGTCTCAGATACACTGCAAAAGATCAAATGGTCAAAACAAGTCGTGTGGCTCCAACTCCAGGTGGCATTTTTTAGTTGAAATGCAGTCACACCGACTACGTTTATATGCGCTAAATATTCCGGTTCTTGCTCTTATTCTGAAAAACAAAGTATTCCTACTGAGCTGTTTCCATGTTGCTGATGAAGATGAATCTTCCACTAATGTTCACGTTCACATGCAGCCTTGTTGGACCGTGTGAACTCAGCCTCCCTCTTTCATTCCTTCAGCCACCTTCTCGAAAAAGTCGCAGATCCAGAAACCTGCTGATCTCCAAGTGTTTCATCGTGTTTAACAGCAGCTGTAGTGGGATATTAGTGTGTAAACGTAGTGAGTGTGAGGAGGAGATGATGATGATGATGATGACTCCTCTTCTTCACTGAGCTGATGACACTTCACGTCAGATAATCAGATTTTATTTGCCGTTTTAAGAAAATAAGAATTTAGGAAACTGCTCCGAATATGAATTAATTTTCCAAAAAAAACTAAACCCCTGCCAGAGCCCCTGAATCACCGGGCCTGGCTCCGGTCCTGGACTGGGTCTTGTGGAGACCTCTGCAACTGTGACTCAGTAGTAAAACATATTGATGTGATCAGTAATAAACAGCCTCAGCTTCAGGAGACGGGAATATTTCCCATTAGAGGATCTTTGATCAGCGTTCATGTGGCCTTTACTTCATGTTGGAATCAGCTGAGAAGTCAGATGCTGCGTTCAGGTCACGTGGGACGATCGGTAACGTTAATACGAACAATTTACACACCGACGCTGTGAATGTGAGCGAGCCTTGAAGATGGAGGTGATGACAAACACTCAAACACAAAATGGAGGACGAATCCTGATGCTTGACTATAAGAACAGACAACAGGAAGTAGTTTGTTCTTTCATATTGTGGCTGTAATTAACACTGCAGCCTCTGGAGGGCGCAAACGGGGAACGTATTGAAGTTACAATTCTTTAGATTTCAGTCCCGGTGGATTTGGCCTACACCTGTGGTTACCACGGTAACAGCAAGTACGGCGTACAGCCCGTCGCCTTCAGCTCTCCATCTAACAGCTCAACTGCCATTTTTTGATTAATGACCTCAGTGACAAATACCGTTTCCTGTTTCACAATGAAAGCGACCCCCGTGTTCGTCTATGAAGACATGTTGTGTTAGCATTAGCATGCGTTAGCATTAGCATTCAACAGTGAGGCTGACATCATGATGTCAGACCAAATTACACACAGTAACGCTGCATCATTTCCTGTCAGTCGCTCGTGTGTGAAGGTTAATTATAATCCAATGAAAAGTACGAAATAGGTAATTAGAGAGTGTAAGGTTGCAGGTTTTACCATCTTTCCCATGTAACTTGAACGCAGCACCAGTCAGAGTCTGTATTGAAGGTTCAGTTGGGTTTGTGTGAGGGGCGGGGTTAAGTGTCAGGGCGGAGTTATTGAGCCTCTGCTACATTCTGGTTGGTTGGTTGGTTGGTGCCCCCCCCCCCCTTACTGCTGACATCATTTTCCTCAGGAGTCTTTGAACCAATCACCTGCTGCTGTTCCTGCTCCGCTCCATCGTCCCGCTCACAGGTGGGGAGGGCGGAGTCACAGGCCGGATCAGAGGCCAGGTCAGGTATGGAGGCATGGTTCGGAGAAGAGTGTGTGTCCTGGACGCAGTCTGGAACTGGGGTGGGCTCCGTTTCTGGGACAGGGTCTGACCGGACCTCGGTCCCGTCATGTGACACCTGCTGCATCTCCGTTTCTACTGTTAGCTCCGCCCCCCTGTCCTCCAGCTGACCAATAAAGCCGGCGCACCCTGAGCAGCTCCTGCTGTGTCTTGACCCCTCCTCCCCGCATGTAACCCCCCTCTTCACCCTGCCCCTCCCTCTGGTCGGAGCCTGTCTGTCTCTGCGGCTCTGATTGGCTGAAGCCTGCCTGCTTCTGCGGCTCCGATTGGCTCCGTCTCTCTGGTTCTGGTTCCGTTGCACTCTCTGCAGCGCCAGGGCGGCCAGGTCCGA
Source organism: Maccullochella peelii (assembly GCA_002120245.1). Classification (NCBI taxonomy): domain Eukaryota; kingdom Metazoa; phylum Chordata; class Actinopteri; order Centrarchiformes; family Percichthyidae; genus Maccullochella; species Maccullochella peelii. The sequence continues at coordinate 23,529 of LKNJ01004396.1, forward strand.
GTGAGACGATGTGCTGTCAATCAACCTCCTGCCCATGGCGAGCGGCCGGACGGGCAGCGCCAGCCTCAGCCTGAGCCAGAACCGGGACCGACGCGGTTCAGATCGACTCCCTCGCCACGTGACGGTGGTGGCGGCGGCCTGCCGGAGCTGAGCCGCCTCCACACAGGGCAGCTTACTGACCGAGCGGTAAACAACGGCGATGATGGAGGCCTGGCGGCCATGTTGGAGGTACAGACCCAGACGACACTCCAGGAGGCCGAAGCTCTTCTCTGCCAGGAAGTCGGGGCTGAGGACGAAGAGGAGGTGGCGGCTCCGCTGCATCGAGCGCAGGATGGACTCTGACAGGTCTGAACGGGAAGAGTCAGGAACAACAACGTCATGTCAGAACAGGAAGTGAGGTGTGCACAGCCCACTGAACACACCTCACTTCCTGTTTACGGAGAAGAAATCTGCATCAAACTTTACTCAAGTTAACGTTTTTGTATTTATTTTAAAGTGAAATTTGAAGGCGTGTCTGTGGAAAGAATCTGTGATTTCATGTTACGATCTGAACTAAACGTGTATTTGAGGAAATGGGAGACGTGAAATGAAAAACATTGAAATGAATGAGGATGACATGCCATGAGATGAGAAACTCATTTATTCAAAAAACAGATGAAAAACTGTAAAATACAAAGCGCAGGATGCATCTTCTCTTTACAACACGGTGCTTTCAAAGACAAAAATAGCATTGTGTGTTTTTAAAATAAAATATGACTTGATGCAGTTGAAGTGTAGAAAAGTGGAAATGTCGTGATCAGTAAGTTTGACACTTTCTCGAGACGCTGCAGGACATTTTACAGCTGCTGAAACTGTAAATGTCTGACTTTACTTCTTGTTACAGACATTCATGGTCCCCTGAGGACGATCCTTTGACTTTTCTTCTAGCGCCACCATCAGGTCAGAATGTCCTGTTTTCAGACATGAGATACCTGTAAACTAATGACTAATGAATGAAATACTGATACTATATGCTAACATGCTAAATGTTAAATATTAAATATGCTAAGGCATGCTAATGCTAGCCTTAGGCTCAAAGTCCAGCTGAAGAGGAGTTTGTCTGTCAGAAGGTGTTTATATTTATACCTTGATTGACAGGTGTCTCCGCCCACAGACACCAGATGTGACTCACGGTTATGGATCTGATGATGAGAGGACGGCGAATACTGAAGCTGAAGTTAACGAAAGTAAATTCGTTAACTGAGACGCAGCGCGAGCTTCTCCTTTGACCTTCGTCTCCTAGCTGTCGAACACTTTGGTATCTGAGCACCTACCGGACTGGATCCTCATGAAGTGATCCCAGTCCCACTTTCTAGACGAAGACCATTTTAATGACTCCGTGATCTTTGCTGTAGTGCCACCCTCAGGCTGCGAGGTGGGACACGAGCTAAAGCAGCTTCGAAGCACCAAAATATCATTGATGACTGATTAATTACCAAATTTGAATTTGGATGATAATTTCTATACTACTTTGTTTTGTACCGTTTGTGTTACCTGAACACATCTTTTAGCCATGCTAGCAGCATGTTAGCCTGCTGCATGTTAGCCTGCTGGTCTGTCTCCTGACCTTCACCTGAAACACTAGAGACATGTTAGCACGCTGATGTGAAAATGTTTCCTTTCACTTTCAGTCTTCTTGTTGTTAAATGAAAATAAAGGTTTTGTAGGAAAATGTTAGTTTTGGTGTCGGAGTCTCAGGCGCTGTGCTGGTTCCACCCAGCCCTCGTTACAAACATCATGTACCTGCGTTTAGAGAAGGGGGCAGAGCCAGAAACATCTCCACAGACACGGCAGCTCCTCCATGTCTCAGTCATAATGAAAGTGTCCTGACTGCAGACCTCCGTCCTGGCTACGCGGCACAGTTGAGGACTTTCTGCGGGTCTTTGACAGTGTTGGTGATGAGGCCTGTTTGGGAGTTTGTGCTGTTCTGACTGTGCAGCCTCATCAGGGCCACCTCCTTACTGCTCTCCTCCTCCTTCCTGCTGCTAACCCTCCTAATAGGTAACTCCACCCTAAGCCTCTTCCAGAAGCGAGACGTCAACTCCCTGGACTTGTCCCCCTGCCATCGGACCAGCGCCAGGGCCACCCGGGCCCTCCTCAGCTCCCTGACCCAACCCTGCCTCCGGACCGGCTTGTACTGGACCAGGATCACCCGCAGGTGCCCGCCCAGCGCCATGTCGTCGATGCCGGCCTTCAGCTCCAGCAGGGCCTGGGAGCCCTGAGAGGCGTAGCCCGGGCTAACGACCACCAGGAGGCGCCGGCTACGAGCCACGAAACTCAGAGTCTCATCTGTGATGGCTGCAGGGAGAGAGGAGGGTTAATGAAGGGATGATAGAGGGAGGATGGATGATGGATGAAGTGTGTTTAGTTCACCTGTCCTGCCTAGTGAGACCAAGAGGACCAATTCTGGTAAAAGATTTAGCAGTGGTAGTGGTCCCACAGTACGTGTGTGTACTGCAGTACGTGTGTGTACTCACTCCCCCCTGGCAGACTGTCCCGGTCAAAGATACACACTGAGTATCCGAGCTCGTTCTCCAGAACACTGCGCAGCGTTGACAGAACAAACTGCTCCTCCTCGCTGTACCTCGCATACGAGATGTACACGTCAAACTCCTTATCATCTGAACACACACACACACACACACACACACACACACACACACACCATATTGATTACAGATAGGAGACTTCCTGTTTTCAGTTTGGGGAAGAACATTTTCGATAGTCCTTATCTGCAGGAAACAAGTCAGAACTGAGAAAGCAGCTCAGTCACATAGTGCTAGTTTTAACCTATGAGGTCACATCCTGTACTCTTCACACCCCCGCTGATCGGGTTTTAGATCCAAATCAATCTGCAGAGACTAAAAACCTGCTGCAGGGATTAATGTGCTCACTGAGTGACGAAGCAGCTCCGAGCAGGGCTTCAAACTCAATGGTGCATTCATGGAAACTCCAACATCTGATTCATAATAATAATCAAATCCAGAGGACAAACGTTAAGTAGCAAACATGGACGCTGAGAAAATGTGGAGCCCCCGAAAGTTGCAAAAGATATTTTTTAATGTTGTGCGCTCACATGATGACAGAAGACACAGGATGAAGATAATAACTCGCGATAATTTCTGTGCATGAGATAACAACAATTCCATATTTTGCACTCACGAGACAGAAAGATAATAACTTCATCATCATTTGTGCGCACAAAACCGTATCAATGTCCGAGGGAGGATCTTCAGAAGGATCCCGGCTGTAATGTTAACTGGCTGCAGTGCAGCTGGTGTGCTCGCGTCTTTCAGAGCTAAAAGCTTTGACATAAAAACAGAGAAAGCTTCAGCGGGCCGGCGCTCTGCGTTTGGGGTTGACTGAATAAATCTGGCAGCTGGACTGGAGAAGTTCTACTGATTCAAGATTTAATAATCTAAATGTTCCGACTGCAGCCAGACAGAAAAGATCATCATTAAACTGAAGAAATTTAGTATCAGGACATAAACTCTGGAGTGGTGGAGGTGAGGCGGCAAAAACCAAACAGCTTTATGACTTTTACTGTTTCTCTCTCTGCTGTTTGTCAATTATACAAAACGGTGCTCAATAATTTCAGCCCGACATCATCACACCTCTCCAAGCCCAACATGAACTGAGAGGCTCCATTTGCGAATTGGTCTGGAACCTCTGGTTCATTTTCGATCTCATGTCGTTACCGAGGGCCGTTACCAAGGGGCGTTACCGAGGGCCGTTACCAAAATGCCTCTGGACTACACTTTATGGAAATGAGAAAAAAAACGGTCCAAGTAGATGAATAGAAGACGAACCCACAGGTTTGCTCACCTGTGTGTCGCTCATCGGTGCCGAACCAGGAGCGATAGAGCAGCAGCAGCTCCAACCAGAAGACGTGATAAACCACAAAGAGGAGCAGCATGAGGACCAGAGTCACACCGAGACCACAACCCAGCTCCACCGACGGCAGCGACACTGACAACACAAACACACCTGGAGTTTAATACCTGTCCAGGAACAGCCGGACATTTTTAGTAAGTCGTCTCTCAGATGGATCAGTTCCATCCTCCAGCGGTCTCTCAGACCTGCAGCCTCACAGCCTCCCTTTCCTCCTGATTCATGCAGATAAACACGCATCTGGAATCAAATGAAACTCTGTCCTTTGCAAAGCAAAGCCTCGCTGTTGTTTTCTTCACCTGCAGTTTACTGACCCAAAATGAAAAAGTTCCTAAAAACATGTGGATGGAAACACACTGAATTAAACACAACACTTCCCGTTTCACAATAAAAGCCTTCCAGCAGTTCCAAGATCATAGACTAGATTGTCATTGCACAGAGAACAGGTACTGAGACTACGAAAGGCAGTCCTCACCCTCCTCCACCAGCTGAGCTCTGCGGGTCTCGAAGCCTCTCCCGTTGCTCACGGAGCAGTTGTACTCTCTGTTCAGGTCTTTAGACTGGAAGTCCTGGATCACCAGCACGCTCTCCTCCGTCCGGTCCCCGTAGTCCACCTTCAACTGTCTGCAAACAAACACACAGCTCATATATTTCAAAATAAAACTACAGTCAGACGCAGTAAAACACAGATTGTCAGATTTATTACCAATAAATCCTGCATGTTTGACCCTGGACTCACTCTGCAGAGACCTGCTGAGCTCTGTGCTGTATTTCAATCACATTACTTGCACTTGACAAGCATAGAGTTTAATGGGGGGGTTGAGGATTCAGCTGCTTGACAAAACACACCTGAGCAACCAGGAAACAGTTCTGCCTGTTTGGTTGAAGTCAAGCTGTGTGAACACGACAGACCAGAGAGGCTGTTGGTCTTTTTGGGGTCGAGTTCAAATCTCAAGTCTTATCAAAATAAGACCCAAATTAAGACTCGAGTCCTTGGGGGAAAGTCAAAGTCAAGAAACTAAGTATATTTACTTAGTCAAGTACTTTTCTTCAGATCTGCACTACATGCATCTGGATCTGAATCTGGTTCTGATTATTTCTGTCTTACTGTTCCAGGATGTTACCCGGTTATCAGTTGAGTCCTTCATGTCCTGATGTTTGTGTTTTAAGTATTAAGTATTAAAGTTGTGCTGCTGCTGCTGGAAACAGGGCTGAGAAAGAAATCCAAAACTGGAGCTAAAAGAGGCTAAAAAGCTCCGTGAAGCTGAGGTGAACTCGAGTCATGAATCTCTGTTGGTTCCACTGTTTGTATAAAACTACTGAATAGTGAACTTTAGGACTGCTACAGTGCACTGACAGGCCAAAGAGAAAATAACAGCGGTGAGTTTCACAGAGGAGGAAAGATCTCTGTTCAAAGTCACAGATTTTAAAATAAAGTCAACACCGAGGCTTTCTGTCCATCTAAAACAAACGCAGATCTACTGTATCTCAAACCGAACGTGACGCTCCACCTGTTGGTTTTGGAGAATCGATGATGGTCGGCCAGTTTGTCCAGCGTCTTCCCGTCAACCGTCCACCAGATGTCCCACTGAGAGTCCAGGTAGGGGAACAGACCTTTGCACACCAGACGCACCTCTGAGTCTGAGGGGGAGAATAATAATCAGAAGTGCAGCGCAGCAGGTTTGATCCAAATCTGTGACCAAATGATACGAATGTAGCGTATATAATCCGACGTGTCAGGAGTGACACATTATATTTAGTCTCATAACAGATGAACACACACACACTGTAGTTTATATTGACTCAGCAAACACCGCCCTGCTGCCCCAAATACATCCCATGCACCCTCTGTTGTTATCTTGCATCTCGACAACAGACAAGCTTAACTTAATTAAATTACGTTATATTCATTTTGTGATTCTTTTATTAGAGTGACTTATATTTTGTACACGTCTTGCTCAAAGACACCTGACCGTGTGTAGACAGGAGGTGCTCGAGGATTGAACCATCAACTCTTGCGGTCGGTGGCCTCCTCGATCCACAGCACGGGGTTTCGTGGCTTTAACAGTCCTGGTTTGGGTAGTTGTAGTATAAAAATCAGCCATGCAGAATTTTCATTTTCCAAAACATGAAATTGGTTGTAAGTCTTAAATGGAGGTTAATGAACTTCAGTCACTACTGAAAATAAGAATAAACCATCAAACAGTGACGAGCCATCTGTCCATGAGACACATCAAAGTGAACTGTGACCCTGCTGCTTCACAGCCGTAATTTACTCTGTACAGCACGTAACGTGACACTTGATGCAGAGCGTGTCTGTACACGCTGTTAACGGCGTGTTCTGTTTTATGGGATGAGCTCCTGCAGCCTCCACTAATTCTGCACGGACAATTAACTTTCTGAATGTTGAATCTCCTGCGAGCCGCTCTCAGGAAAAACCAATTTAAAAGAAGTTGTTGGCAGAAGATGAGCGGCCCCTCTGTCACTGCCGGAGCAGTTTTATGTCCTGAGAGTCTGGCTGCAGGTGGAAGCTGCAACTCCGTCACCGGTCTGCTGTAGCGTCATTTGATTGGCTGGTCAGTCTCCATATTGAGAAATATTGAAAATCAACAACTAATCGGGGTTTCAAAAGGTAGTTTTATGATCCGACAGCTGACGCAGGGGCTCTGCTGTTACCGTACCCTGTTTGACAGTGAAGACCTTGTCTTTAGCCGGGTGGAGGATGCTGGGTTCTTTGGGCAAAGAAGACGGATCTGAGAGAAAGAAACAGAGCAGTGATCAGCTGCACACTCATATTCATTAGTGTCTGCATGGTGGAGCAGCAGTGGTGTGGCTGTCTCACAGACTGCGGTGACATTGATGCTCCTGGTGAAGTTGAGTGTCCTGCCCCTCCTCTGGTAGTGGACCGTACAGAAATATAAACCCTGATATGGATCCAGCATGACGTGAAACTGCAGACTGACTCCTTTCTGCTGCCGGTCGGTGTTCCAGAAGAGATCCTTCTCACACTGGTCAGACAGGGAGACAGGACGGACAGACAGGACAGACAGGGAGACAGGTCAGACAGGACGGAACCAAATAGCGGCCATCTTACGTGGGTCCAGTTTTAAACCTGCTGTAATTGGAACCTGTGGTGAAAGAGTCTTATGTTGTCTTTATAATCCTTATTATTATTATTATTTTTCTACCAACACATTCAAAGATAGAGTGGAACTGTGCCCGTCTACATGTAACCAAAAAAACAAAGATTCTGGTAGAAATGTGATGGCTCCAAGAGAACAACTCGTGCTTTCAGTCATGATAATCTCATAATTGTGCATTTATATTTCAATTTTACCTGACATTAATATGTAAGAACTGTCTTTGGTATTCTGGATGGCTAATATGTTACATTAAGCAATATGTTTCATGTAGAAATCCTAAATAGATTCAGTTTCATGGCCTATATTCAATTACAATCAAAAACACGAGAGAAACGGGTGGAGTGATGCCTCCCTGGTCTCTCTGGTCCTCTTAGTAAACCTATTAAATGCTCATAGGCGGTGATTGTAAACAGGTAAGATGGCGGACGGTTATCCCATGAGTTATGATGTAATGTCGCGTCCACTGTTTTATATGTATGTGATGGAGCATCAGTTCAACATTCTTCAGTATCAGCCATTAGATACCCGGACGGATGTTTTACCAATCGGTTCCGTTTCACGTGGTACCAGGTGACCGTTGGCTTGTTGTCCGTCATCTTGTCAGTGTCTTGCAGGTCTGGACAGTCCAGCACCTTCCCCTCCTGCAGAGGGATGACCACCTGACGTGTTGCCGTGGCAACCGGAGGCTCGCATTTGGAACCACGGACCACCTCGTCGGGCCGCAACACCTTCAGACGCATGGCGATCTTACTGCAGGACGACTTGTTACTGCAAGACAGAGACAGGAGATGTCAACAGAAACACGACTTGGAGCTCTCTGATTGGACGCTCCTTACAGCAATGCTCTCTGGGACTCAGTTAACCTTTGATGTTTTGTCAATGAAGCAGTTCAGAGAAACTAAAACAAGATTGCAAATAGAATCTAGGACAACATGTGCAGCAGAGCAAACCACAGAAACCATTTTCCGCTTTCAAAGCATCATGGAAAGCAGCAGCGGGAGCTCAGCGTGCAGCAGCGTTACCACAATCAGTCAGACAGGAAGCAGGATGTGAGATCTGAGCACACAGGAAAATAAAACTTGAGAGTTCAGGATCAGCTCTGGCCTGCGGAGCTGCAGCAGTTCTAGTAATAGTAGTAATGTAGGTGCAGAGTCAGATTATTACTGGGGCGTCCACCATATTGCTACCACAGACCGTCAGAGGAGGAAAGACGTGACGTTCTTCTTGCTCATTAGTAAAAAACATCCACCTGTGACCTTCATCAGGCTGAAGCTCAGATATCATCTGTGGTGACTGTTAGCTGGAACCGTAATGCACTTCCTGGCAGAGACTGAAGGCTGATCTCCATCGACCATTAAAACACGGCCTGACTCTGAGTGTGTGTGTGTGTGTGTGTGTGTGTGTGTGTGTGTGTGTGTGTGTGTTAGTCATGCACTAAGTGGCATTAAGGCCGTCCAGTTCAGACCGATTTCTTTAAAGTGGAAACGGACAACTTCTTCCTCCGTCCGCCATTTCTGCTAGGAAAGCTACCAATAGCTACTGGGGAAAACAAAAGCGCTATCCTCTTCCCTGTTGGTGGTGGTTGACGCACTTCCTTTGTGCCGTACATCGAGCCTTCGTTTTCCCGGGAGATCGAACCCACTGGCGGACAGAAATCAGGCTCATAGGGAACCAGTCGAAATGCTGATGGTGTCGCTATTCTACAGCCATGACACTGTGCAAACATTTACTTCACAATGAGAAGTTAAAGCAAAAGAGTTGCCTGTTGCCACTTTAAGACTTCCTCCTAAAACTCTGTGTAGACTCACGATTCAAACAAGGACAGAAATATGCAGACGCACTCTTTTCTTCAGATTTCTAAAGCCGTGTGTCCGTCTGGTTCTGGTTCATAAATCTCAGTCAGGGTGGAACTGGACGCACGAGCACGAGCCTCGCTCCAGCTAGAGAAGTTAGACGGAAATGGACCTCGAACATCCTTTTGCACATCGATGCTACGTGGTGATGCGACGGTGGCTGTTACTGACGTGGGTCTGCCGTGGTCGCTTTAAATGTTGCTCCTGCAAGGAATTGTGGGACGGCATTATCTCCTTTCCTTTGGTAAAGGAGGGTCCATGTAGCCTCTGCTAAAGGAGATAAGAAAGGAAGCACTGAAGCACCTTTCCTTAGCATTTAGAGAAGTTCACCACTTAGATCCTCCCGGGTCCTTTCACTCAGGAACTTTCCTGTTCCGCCACAGCCCTGGACCACGACGACTACAGACACACCAAGAGCTGTGATTGGTCCGTTTGGGCTGCTTGTGTGTTCTCCGACATGTTTCTGATGTTGGTGGAGATTGTTGAGAGTGAAGACGACACCAGCACACATTTAACAAAGAGGTTGTGGACCGGCTCTAGATCTGGATCTAGTTTGACTCTCATCATGCTTATTGTCCCTACAGTACGCTCTATAAACACAGGTCAATCACTTGCTGCATTTTGATTGGCTGATTAATATGCAGCATGTGTCCTGCACAGACCAGAACCAACTGCTGTTGAGTGTCACATGCAGGTCTGGACCGTTGCCAGCTGACGGGTCAAATCTGAGCTCCTGAGTCTCCCTTTCTGTAATCCTCCGATCTTTAAGACGCTCTCAGAGACACTTTAGCTGATTAAGTGTCGAGCCGAGACGGAGGATCGAAACTGAGAGCGCAGCAGGATCTACAGGTCTGGACCCTGAGCTGGACTCTCTGTGCGATCCAGTCTGCTGAAGACTGGTTTTATCAGACTGTCTTTCTGTGTGCTCCGGCCCTGATCCTGATCTCTTCTGAAAGGGAACCATTTGGAGTTTTATATCAAAAAGTCTGAATGAGTCTGAAACCAACTGTATTAGTTTTCCTTCACATACAGATGGTACATCTCTGCCTGGTGAGCTCAGAAACACAAACCCGCCACAAAGCTGCACACATGTGGTTCTAAATGTGATTCTACATTATTTGTTTGTTTCATTTAGTCGGACACCAGAAAGGCCATTTGGAGACTCCAGAAGGAACCTCAGCAGTGACTTGGTGGGACATCAGAAGAGAACAGTCTTACCGTAGCATACAGATGTACTGTCCGGTGTCGGCGGCAGCGGCCGGCTGCAGCCACAGTCTCTCTCTGTCTTTACTGAGACGCGAGCTGCAGAGGAGAACCACATTAGACTCTGAATGAACGTAAATCAGATACGACCCAATTAGAACGACATCAGAACAAACGGTCCTTGGTGACGCTAATCGAGCTGCTCGCCTCCAAACACCATACATCCTGTCTGGAAGGGAAATCAGTACCCTGAACTTCATCATCCAGCTACCCTCAAAGTGTCTCAATTAGACTGAATGACACCCCCCCAACCCTCCAACCCCCCACTCTGTTAAACTGAACCAGGGTTTAGCTGTCAATCATCCTGAGATCACCTCGTTCTGTGTTTAAACTCAGCTGTTAAACATTCATTTCACTTGATAAACAGCTGAAAAAAATATCCAATAAGATGAAACTATTCAGTCCCACAATGCACTTGTGCTGTAGTTTAGAGGCTCAGCCATTCAGACAGGAATATCCAAACAATTTCCAACAAAACACGACATTTGAAGCTGTTGTAAATGGACTTATATACACACACACACACACACGTATACATATATGAGTATACTATAGAGTAAAATGACTGAATGATTGATGATCCGTTAAACTGTTCACTGATTACTGTTCAATTTGGCTATTCTGTTTTATTCCAAACACTGATTTACAAAAAGGACCAAACTGATGGATCCATCTGTCCGTCCATCATGGTTCTTGAGTCAGTAGCTGAGGTAAGGTGGGGTTCATCCACCCTTTAGCCCTGGTTCTGACTCTGAAGTCTATGAACAAAAGAGAGCAAAAAGCTTCAGGTTCAAACAATCAGCTGATCAGAACTTCCTGCAGTCGTACCTGTACGTGATTGGCTGTTCCAGGTCGTGACCCTCAGGGAGGCGGTACCAGAAGAGGTTGTGTCCGGCGCTCTGGGTGGAGGTGTAGTTGTAGACGGAGGGATGAGAGAAGAGAGGACAGGAGAGCCAACCGGCCTCCCCCTCCAGGACTGAGACTGCCATCTCACTGGACTCCCCCCAGTCATAACACATGGGGTCTGGGGGGGTTAAAAGCCGTGAATCTATCAGTTTAGACGACGACCAAACAATGTATGATAATGGAAAGGTGCATGAAAAGTGTGAGAATGACACTGGAAATGCCTGAAATGTAACCAGGAAATACAACAAAAACTTGGGGGGTAGGAAAGGTCATCCATCAAAGTGCTGGGGACTCGATCCTTGGCCCCCCATCCACACTGAAGTATCCTCGAGCAAGATGTTAAACTCAACATTAGTTTGGTTTTTCATGGTCTTATGGAGCGTTTGAAGTCCTGGTACGATTGAAGTTGTCCCGGGCAGAAGAAAAGGTCGAATGGCTTTTGTTATGGAGTCTTTTATAACTTCATGATGTTTAATGATAGAGTGAAGTGAAAGGGGAGGAGAGGGACATCACTCTCTCCCTCTCTCTGGGCCTGGTCCAGGCTGTTTGTCCTCCTCTGATTCAGGGGTTTTATGTGAGAATCAAACAGAGCTTAGTGGATGTCCTCGTTAACTGGCCTTGTTAAAGGACCAACGCCGTTACACTTCCAGCTCATTAACAGGATTAAAGCACAGAGGGTAGCTGCTCCATTAAAACGCTGAAACTCATCTGAGCTGCACACTAAACACCACAGGAGGCCGGGCTTTATCTGAGATTTAACTGCTTTTGTCGATTAAGTTTGGTACAAAAGGGGAGATATTTGATATAGAAATAACCAAACGGTGCACAGTGATAAAGATGTAAACAGACTGTTGATATTTTTGGGCTGCAGCCACAGATTTCTGACCCTGACCTTCATGCTGAAAATATCCCAGCACTCACCGATTTCTGGCAGTCGGGCTGGGAAAGCTGATTGAGCATTTATGCAAGTTACTTTTAACGATCATGTTCACTGCACATGCATCACACAGCTTTTCATTAGACGTGAAATACAGCCGTTAGATTATTTTAACATGTTAGACAAGCTAAGTTTATCTGGATAGCAGCTTTCAAAATCACATCCCAAAGAGCCGCACAATAAACGGCAAAAGAAAGCAGCACAAAACACAGGCGCAAAATAAGAGCCGATTCTTCCACAGATCTCAAGTCCAAAGAGTTTCAAAGTTTAGGAGCCACAACTTCAAACCAAACAAACCCGGATCAGAGGACCTCAGAGACCTGCTGGTGAGATGAGGCTGCAGTAGGCCACTAACGTAAGCAGGTGCCTGACCCTGCAGAGCTCTACAGGGGATCTACAACATCTCATCATCAAAATCTCAAGAAAAACGTCTCAGAAGAACTGAAATCACAGAAACAACTTCACAGAAGGGCAGAAGACTAACTGATGACCATATTAAAAAGAGAAACTGCAAATCTTCACGTTGGAGCTTCGGTCCATTAATCATCAAAATTAGCACAGACTAATTTTCTGCCAGCTGATTTAATTGACTAATGGTTTCAGCACTGGCTCAAGTGTTCAGTCTTCAGCCAATCAATCAATCAAATCAGAGACACGCACTCCTGCAGGTTTTCAAATGTATAATGGATGAGTTAATTAGATGGCGCTAAAGACGATGACTGTTCAATACGTGATAATAATAGTGATGACTAATGTGTTCTTCACAGACCGTCATCTCATCACACTGATGATTCAGTAGAAGTGTCCAATGGTGATTTCCCCTAGAACCCAAATTTTGCTCTAGAACCCCAAAAGAGTACTGGAACCACATAAGAAATCACCAAAACTACTGCAAGAATTGAAGAACTGATCTGGCCTGTCTCAGCTCGACTCGAGCCGGCTGCGGCTAGTTTTAGAACATAAAACCTCTTTCAACAGCCAATCGTAGTGAAGTCAGCTGGTCAAGTACAAACTGTCAGCTGTCAGTTTTGGGTGGAGGAAAGAGAGTCGTTGCTATGGAAACAATACACCGTCTGGTCTAGTCGCATCGGTATAAACCGACAGGTTTCAGAGCGTTACAGACCCAGGGCACTGCTTGCAAGTTTCAACTTGTCTCATCGCGAGTCCTTGGTCTGTACTGGCCTTTAGGAAAACATTTGACTAATTTCCAGACATATTTAACACGAAGCTACAAAATTTACATCAACAACTAGTCGATTAAGCAATTGAATTGGCAACTATTTTGATAATCGGTTGTAGTTTCAGGTTTCTTTGGCCACCACTTGCTCATGTCAGCCTTTCAAATTTGCTGCTTTTCCTTGTCATAAAATAGTCGGTGACATATGTTTGTACTTTGGGGGACATCACTTTGGAAACTGTCAGTTTATAGACTAAATGATTACCGATAAAATCAAGAAAATAATTGCCAGATGAATCCATAATAGAGAGTTATAGGGATACCTTCTCGTCAAACTCAAATCTGACAGCTCTAGGTGAAAGGTCAGCCAATCAGAGAGTGCCACGTCACGATGTCCAGCCTCCTAAGCCCCTCCCCTGGCCCCTCCCCTCAACCAATGAGATATTGCCACGTCATCACAAAGCGCTCTGGTTAAAGCAGGCAATAATAAATTAAATTATAAATTATATTATTCTACTATAGCAAATCAATAAAAAATGTTCACACACACACGTTTTTTTTTTATACACAGGCAGAGGATGATGATAGGATTCAATACTGCATTTTCGGCAACTATTTAAACACAAAATTAGATTCTTTTGTTGAGCAGTTTAAAAAGAAATTAAACATTCAAATGCAAGTAACAAAATACCAATATTCATGTCAGCAAGAGTGGAAAGGAATTAGTCTATATGTCGCAAAGTTGCGCTAAAAACCTTAACGGTCTGCTGACCTATATTCATGT